>JZKD02S1993205.1:553019-566659 GCA_000966675.3 Picea glauca | reverse complement strand
TGTTTTGCTTAAGAATCTATATGCATTGATTTACTTCACAGGTTTAAAACTTACATGTTGGTCCCAAGGAAACTCCTTTTCCTTGTTTCTAGTGGGCTTCCCTCTATTGAATTCAATAATTGTATTCTAGGGGCTTGGCTTATAGGACTGTCTCCCTTGGATTCATTTTCATCCTTGGTGCCTTGGTTGTCTCTTATGTGCTCTACTTCATCTCATAATCACACATTTGAGACTCATACACTTTATAGTTTAGTGATCCAGTGCATGATGCCATCATCCGAGACATGTGCGAGATGTAGCATACCTTAGGAGGGCTTTAGGTAGTACCATGCAATTTCCAGCCTTAATAGCTACTTCTAGAGTTATGGATTCACGGGTTGTTCTTTGGATACCGGGGCTACAAATATTCCTTCACCCTTAGGAACCGATGGGATTTCCCCTATTTCCATTAGCACATCTATTATATGGGATAGTTATTTGTACCCTGGCACCTATCCACCCCACTGGTGGGTTACCTTGGACCAAGTTGAGAGAGTCCTCATTTATTTTAGACTTGGTGAGATCTCATGTGTTTGAATTCATCCCATCATTGCAAACTTGAGATTCATATATACATATATGATCCAACCATAGATGTAGTTCCTCAGAATATTTGATTGGATTCATCTTGCCATTCTTAGATCCCCTAGGATGAAATTTCCTTCAGTGAGCTCATGCCATATTTTTGGAGCCCCATTCTTGTTAAGCATGGCTTCTCAGGTCACTTCCCCCCTTTCCTTCAACATGAGGGGGCATCAATTCTTATTTACTTAATTCTATAATGTTGATATAGTCTGACCATGTTTGCTACCACCATGTTGTATTTGAGAATTATTCATTATCGCACTATTGATATCATGAGTTATCTCGATGACTATGGGTATACCTACCTTATCCCATTGAGATCATTTAGCTCACCACCTTGTGACCCTTTTGTTGATAGGTGATTTTCTGTGGCCTCTTCAATGGTTGGAATTCTCTTTTTTCCTATGGCATTTTCCTCCCTCTTCTGCTTCCCATATAAGAAAAATATAATGTATTTTGGTCACATGATTTTCTCCTAACCTCACACATTAGTGGGAATATGTTATCACCATAAAATTGCACACATAGCCTAAAAAACTAAGCTACCGATATATTTCATTCATAGTCCATGTATCTGTTGTGGGTGGGAAATCCCCCCTATAGACTAGCATTAAGGGTTCTATCATCCATGTAGAAATGACCTAAAGCTTCCTATACCACCATCCCAAACCTAAACCCCTCTATTCGTATGCAAATACAAGGTTAAAAATATCGAGTTTAGGTACCTTAGTTTCCGTGTTTGATGTCGATCCTTTCCACGCTTGGTTGCTCTTTGACTGCAGTTCTCCTCCCAATGCTGACCTGCATTCACAAAAGACAAACAAAGAACTCCACATGAATTTGATCTATAAACTAATGGGTTATATATTTAATCAATCATATAATCAATATTAAACAATAAAAACCTCATATGGCGGGATGGGAAAAGTACTTCTTTTATTAATCTCACAAGAATACCTTACAATGATGAGATCGGTCACTGCTCCTCGAATCTGGTCCTGGGCTCCTCTTCAATTGTGCTCCAACTACTTCTGAATATGCTTCTCTTCACACAATATTTGAAAAGGTTGAAGCAAGGGGAATGCTAATTCAGGTAGAGTTTCTTTACTATGATTTTCCTCCTTTGAAATGGGACCCCTACCCCTTCTTTTATAGGCTAGAAAGAGCTAGGTATTTGGTCGAGTTAACTTACCCAAAACTATGTGTTCCATCAACAAATTTACATTTTTCATGCTTTTGTAGGTACACGTGGGCTGTAATGGGTCAACTAGCATGTACACGAGGGTTGTAGTGGGTCAGCTAGAGTGTACACACAGGTTGTAGTGGAGCAGGACGTGCGTGCATTTAAAAAAGTGTTTTCAAGAGGATCTGTTATGTAGTGGCTTGGAAAAGAAGGAATATGAGATGGCCCGATGCCAGGTAAGCATGTCTGGTGCAAATTAGGGTTGTAATAGATGCCCCCTAATGTGTGAGGTTAGAAGAGAATCTGATGGCTGAAATACATTATCAATCTTCACCAACGTACCAAACCAGTGAGCATAGGGACCAGAATTTGGGAGGTTCCATCTGCAAAATAACAATTATCTCACCGAGGTGGGCATACCCATGCCCAAGATAAAATAAAATCATGGCTGCCAATCAAATAAACTGCAGATCCATGTCATATAACTATATAAAGTGTAGCCGCGAGCAATACACAACGGATCTACATCTCAAAATAAAAAAGATATACATGTATAGTATCCATCTTCTAGAAGCTGATAAGGCCTGATGGCCGGAGATGAGGTCTTCAGAGTTTGAGCAACAACTTCAAAATCTTCAAAACTCAGGTAGGAGTGTAATATGAGTGTATGACTTCACTACCCAGAGGTCTTTGACGACTCGTCGGGTATGGACTAGAGGATCTTGATGATCAGACTGAAGGCTTCATTGATTTCAAACAAAGACTTGATTGGAATTTCAGGATGGACGGGCATGAGGGAAAGAGACAAACTGCAGAAGGGACGACTCAGGCTTGGTCAAAACTTCCCTTGGACAATAGCATGACACATGATGAGACTTAGGAAACATGGCATTAACATAAGTTCATGATGCAGGAGGCAACACAAACTCTCCATATGTTTGGAATAATAACCAAATGGAGGAGGACACATCTCTATGTGGTGAGAACAACTTCCTAAGGTCATATTAAATCCCAGGGCTTGACGAACAAACGAAAGGATGTTCTTTACCCAAGGGCGACTCATTGTGCTGCCAATAAAAAGAAAATACTTTTCCCTTCCTCTTTTTGGGGTATATTTGATTTTTTTGTCTTTTTCAATAATTGTGGAAAACGAATAAAATAATGTTATGTTACAAAGGAGGAATGAGTGTCGCAAACATACTATTTCTAGGCGCAAGGACAAGATTGATGTTCAAAGAAAGGACACTCGGAAAAATCCCTCCAGGGGTCAAAGTGTCAAGACTCAAAGGAAAAGTGCTACACGACTTGCATTATAAGGCATTCTTCATATGGTTTAGTTGAGAGCAACATGGAGCCGGCATTAGGCCAAAGACGCAGGAATGCAAATGCAGTTAACAAGACACAATGATAATGTCCTTCAATGTAAGTTTAATGAGCCCAGAGAAGGTAAGCTCAATGTTTTTTCATTTTTAGAGAGTCTGAAAAAATGTAAAAGGAGACTCCACTGGGGTACCTTTTTCGAAGATAGTCTAGTCGGCTCGAAAAAAGGGGTAAATTAGGACCGAAAAGACGTCGATTCAAAACCATTTTAACGAGTGTGATAAAGACAAGATCACTCGACATTTTTTTCATTTTTAAGGAGTCTGAAAAAAGCTTAACTATGGACTCTGTTAGGAATGTTCTTTTGGACCATTTTAATGAGTGTGAAAGAATAAGGTCACTCGACAATCTTTTCAATTTTAGGGAGTCTGAAAAGAGATTAAGTATGGACTCCATGGGGGTTCATTTTTCGTAAATTTAGTTCCTCAGGCTCGAAAAAGGTTTAAAATTATACCTGAGAATACTCTTCTAGAAAACCAAGGGTCCTAGAGTGTACCTTTGTTCATACAATTGACCATCCGAATAGAAAAAGGGGTAAACTACCGCCGGACAGACGTGACTTCAAATTTCAGTTTAGCGAGCATGAAGATCAACAAGGTCGCTCAACTATCTTTTCATATTTAGAGGGTTTGAAAAGGGCTTAAAAGAAGACCAGTAAAGGTTAGTTTTCTCAGTTAATCCGGATGAGATCGAAAAGTATAAATGCAGTCTTGCCGGATGTTGCTTTCGAATCTCAAAGAGAGCTTGAAAAACAACAAAGTTTTCTTATGATCGACACGTTGTGGGTTGATGCCCAACATCTCTTCGGGGGAGCAGTCTGCTCTAACGAGAACATTGTCCATGACACCAAGGAATCTAGAGAGATTTATAGGTATCGTTTCAGTGATACTTTCCATATTACCCTCGATGAAAACTGTGTGCATAGACAAAGGATTGATAGGACAAGACCTATCTCCAGTCATAGTCAAAGTGAATTCTCCTGCTTCAATTCTTCTTAACTCTGGGAGGAAATAAGATCTGTGATGAATATCATCCCAAGGTCTATTCGGACTAGTCATTGCCTCAATAATTGTCTCGTCAGAGGACAAGACTAAGTCTAAAGAGTCGGTATCGGTAAGGGAACTTGGAGCCCAAACAGGCTCTAGAATCGGATCTAACTCTTGTGCGAGAGTTAGATCAGGGTCGACAGAAGCTTGCTGGACTATAGAGTATGCAACTTCTACCACGGACAAGGGAATGGCCATACCATGGTGCCTTGTCCCTTCCATCGTGACTGATGGGGAAGAAAGAATCCACAGATCGTTGAAGTAAGTCGTGTGAAACAAAGAGACTTGGAAAATCTCAACCCTATGGTGGTCTGATATGAACTTAACATCACCTTGAGGAGGCGGGTAATCGAAAGTACCCATCAAAGGTGGGCACAAACCAACCCCTATGTTGATGATGTCGGGTTGAGGATTATCAATCATTAGGACCGCGGATGCCCCCAATGAAGGGTCAGGATGGGAGAAAGACAACTGATCATTGGTCACGATCCGACCCTCATGTGGAAACAACAAGACCTGGAAAACTGTAGCGACCACTGCTTGCATGGAATAGGTCCAACTCCTTCCTAACAAGAGATTGTAGTCGAGAGATGCATCGACCACTTCAACCTCGACACACATGATTTTTCCTCCTAACTGCATGGGAAAAAAAGGGATGATGCCATGTCGTTGTAATGAATGACCGTCGAAAGCAGTAAGAAGAGTAGGTGATAGAGACAAAGCGAGCTGGCCAATGGACTTCCAACATGCCAAAGACATTACACATGTTGAGGTGCCCTCATCAACCACCGTACGGAAAATGTTTAGAGTAAAAGTTTTCGTGGTGTAAGCCACTACTATCTGGAATGCTATGTGGTAAGGGAGATGAGGTTTTAATTTGGTTGTAACAAGCATGATCGTACCTGGATTACAAGTCTCAGCAGATCCTAAAGCATCTAATAGGGACTTTCTCTAGGAAGGGAAACTTTGGAGGACCTCCAAAGAGGACATTGCACAAGGGGTTTAAGACAAATCCTCCACCAAAGAGTAGTTCTAGGTGGCCCTTGTGCTTGGGTTATGAGAAGCTTTCTTGAATGCCCCATTTGGGATGCGTGTCATGGTTTTCCTCAACGTGTTCTCGATCTGGAGAGGAAGATATGGGATTTCATATTCTTTACCTTTCTCAGAGGTGCTTGGCTTGCTGTAGTTGTGTTCTCTAGTCGATATATAGGCATCACCTTTCATCATATACACATTCGCGGATGCTGGATTGCTCGAAGGCGGAGGGGGTCCTTGACTAACCCCTTCCAAGCTTGTAGAGGCTTGGGTTAGATTTTGCCCATGTTGAAATGGGTTTGTTAACATAGCAGGCTGCTGCTGTGACAATAAATTTTGGGCCTCTGCAAGCCGAGGGAACTGGTGAGTCGGGTGGTCTTCCTTGCATATATTACATGGATACTTCGACTTCCTTTTTTCGGTGTTTCCCCCGCCAAAATTATTAGTGGTTTTCTTATCCCCCTTACCCTTCTTACATTGTTTCTTATTTCCATCAGGCTGCTGGGTGGCCTTTGTATTTGTCGATTGCACATTATGTACATCCAACGTTTGGGTAGGGGGAGAATCCAGAACAGTAGTTTGGCTGGCCACTGTGAGCTGTATAGACAATTGCTGCAATTGTTTTGTCAGTTGTTCGATGGGATTTATTTGTGCTGAACCAAAAATACCATCGGCATGTGGTCCAACTCTCTATTTGGTTTTATCAAGTATTTATTGTGCCGCATTAGGCAAGATTTCGTACAATAGACTAGACTGAGAATAAATTAGCTCAAACTATTGAGCTCTCATGATTGCATCTTCTTCGGAAAACACTCCCAACTTTGCGATGTCTTTGGATAACTGTGGGAATAAAGACTTAAGGAACCACTCAAGCAGGAATGCTGGTGGGGCTGGAACTTTAATCAAACTCTTTTGGCATCTCCATTCTTGGATATGATCAGAGATATGGTCCGCCTTTGTCTGTTAGAAATTGGCCAACAATTCCGTGCCGGCATCGTATCTCATAGGTAATTGGAAATGGTTTAGGAAAGCCATTGCCAATTCACCGAAGGAAGAGTATCTTGAGTGGTCGAGCTCAATGTACCATTTCGCAACACTCCCAATGAGAGTGCGTTGAAACAATCACAATTGTATGGAGTTGTATTTCAATGAATTAGACGAGAACCAAAGGTGAAAGGTAGTCACATGATCTCCTCAGTCTTCATTAGGATTGGCTTCGAACTTTGGTATGTCCGAAGGAAACTTCGTCAGCATAGGGGGCCAATGTGGATCATGATGGATGGGGTCATTCAACAACCTTGTCAAGTCTGGCAAATGCAAGGTTTCCAGGAACGGTAGTTTGGGTTGTTGGTGATAATCATGGAAAAAGGGGCTTGGAGTTTGACTGGCACCAAGTTTCCAGGAAAAGTTGGGTTGTTGGCCAGGGTTCGGGTAAAAACCATGGCCATGACTAGTGTACGGATTATGTGTTTGTGGAAACATCATTGACTGATTTTCGTAATAGGACGTAGATGGTTGGGCGTGCATTGCATTCGAAGGAATTTGGAAAGGGTTACCCCATGTCGATCCCATGGTCATAAGTCCTGTGCCTTGCCCAGGGTTCCATTTGTTGTGAAAGGGGTTGCCCCCGATTGGCATTCCTAACGAGGGAACTGATCCCTGCCAAGAATTCCAAGGTCTTGGTGCAAAAGGAATTCCTGGGTTTGCCCCCTATGTAGGAATAGTACCCTGCATAGGAATTGGTTGTCCATAATCGGGATTTACCCCAGTCGAGAAGGCAACTGAAGAGAAAGTGTTGTTACCAAACACTCTAAACAAAGAAAATGGTGTCGAACCTATTGGCATGCTATGAGAAGGTAGTCCTTGACTCCCTTCTTCAATCGAACTATGGTGTGTGTTTGGTCCAGTGAAATGCTGGTGAGCACCGCTGAGAGAAGGGGACGAAGGAGGTATACGACCTCCTTCGTAAGGGAAATCATTGAAGGAAGCTAGAGGGCACCCCATGGATCCTTGCAGAGGAGCGTTAGAGCTCCCTGCCCCCATACCTAAAGTCTGTAAAGTGGAGTAGGAAAGTATAGGGTTTGTACTTGAGCTAGGCATCTCATATGAGAATGGAGGGCCTATCACACTCTGTGTGAAAGGAGAAGTGGCCACTGCTAAAGATGGGGTTGGACCATTGCACGAGGTAGAGGCAGTCGAGACCATGGTGGCTCAAACCGATGATGGTGGGTTAGGGAGTGGAACACCCCCTGTGGTGACAGTCGTAGTGGGAATAAGAGAATTCTCGGAAGACGTGGCAACATTTGTTTCCATTGTTGCGTGTGACACTGTTTGGCGCTCGTAAGAATAAGTTTGTATGATGAAGGGAACCGAAAGATCAGTGGTCAGAGTTTCATATGGACCAAGAGCTTCTTCTCCAAGTATGAAATGATTGGTTCATCCAGATGTTGGTCAGGTACAGTTTCCTGTGGCCCGGTCTCTTTGAAAGACCCTTGTTGGTCTAGCTTTCGCCTTAGCGGTGGCGGGGGTGGCTCCAGTGTAACCGGTGGTAGGCCAAGAAGCCTTCGTGACTGGTAGAGCTCATGATCCTCCACTATGTGAGAATATCAATGACACACTAGGGATTTATATTTGTTCAAGAAACAACACACACTAGAAAAAGTCCCTACGAGATAAAACAAGCAATCACTAAACTAGTTGGAAGAACAGTTACAACAACCAACACTAGAGAAAATTACCGGTGCAAGTGCAACTCGAATACGAAAGCACCCTCTGGGTATAATCTACAAAGTGTGGCCCGATGTCTATCCTAGGTACTGCGGTCTACCCCCGCAGTCACCTGTGTAAGTCCCTAAAGTAAAGGCAACTAGGTTGCCAGCACGTGAACAGTCACCAGGTGGGTACAATCGACAGTCGGGTGGACAGCAATGAGCAGGGTATCAAGCCCGAAACCTATCAAGGGTATTTAAAGCAAGTGGTCCAGAAGAAAACTGAGGACCTCGAACTGATTCGACACCCACGAAGCTCCATGGCAAATGCTATCAATGGAATCCCAAGACAAGCCCTCTATATGCGTTCCCCACTACACTTGGTCCGGCTTTGGAGGGGTTATCTCCTCTACCTTTCTGCACGCGACCTCGTGTTTAGCCCCTGTATTAGAGGGGGGTCCTGGATAACTTTCACGATACTGTACTTTTAACACTCCCTATCACAGACTCTTATGTATGTTTTTCAGCCTTGAAGAGTTTCCTCTCCAACCTAAATCAAGGCTCTAGCCTAGATTAGTTGATGGACCCTACAAACATAAAGTCTAGTTGATTTTAATTAATCGTTAATTTTTGTGGCTTGTCTTATGTCAAAAGTTATGAAAGTGAAACTAGTGATGTTTTGAGAGACGAAAGAAAGGATAAACATAAAGCTGGAAAAAAAATAAATTCTTCTTGACAAATTCAGATTTGCATTTTTAAATTCTTTAACCAACTTTTCAAACTAAATTTTTCCTAAGATCTTTGAACAACAAACTCAAAACATGATTTAGCTCGACTACGAGCTACTTATTGTCCTAAGTAAACAACCAAGAACTTATGAAAGAACAACTTTTCCTTGATTATTAATGCAAACAACCAACTACTCAATCAATGAATATTTTATTTTTATTTTTATTAATGCTCACAAAGAAAAAAGGAAAAATGACGACAAGTAAAGACCAAACAAAAACTTCTGGCCTGAGCGCAGATCATAAAGAGTCACTGACAATAACACACAAGCTGATTAAAGAAGACTCTCACACTTTTCTAAAAACCCTATGAAAGAAAGATTTGAGGAAAAAACTTGAATGAAAAAGAAATTTATTGCTGTAATCAGACCTATGTTGTCAACTGCTATGACAGAGACCAAGACTAAATCAAGGAAATTCCTGAGAGGTAGAACTCTTGATAAGAAAGAGGATGACTACCTCTCCTTAAACAAAAAATTTCTCAACAGGCATGCTGTTGATAGTTCAACAGCCAGCGTGTACACATGAACTGTGTAAGGTTAGAGTGCATGTACATGCATGCAGGATTTATGCAGACCACATGTACCTCTGCAACTCTTCAAAAATTAAAAAGAAAGCAATCCAAAACTGGCAGAGACTACTGGTATTGAAAACTAGAATCTCTTAAAGACTCAGAAACTTACTTTGACAGAAAAGAAAAACAATTCAAGTAAAATTTTATAGAGCAAAGCCAATATGAGGTGGTACCTAAGCCACAAACTGCAAAAACCAGAGACTAGAATGAGATCCAGAAAACCCCCTAGAAGGATCACTTCTGACAGGGAAAAGGATGACTGCCTCTCTAAAAAAAAAAATTCTGAACTCAGACACACGACTGACAATTCATCAGCTAGCATGTGCACGCGGGCTGTGTGAAGGTAGGGTGTGTGTACACACATGCAAGCCTTATACAGGCCGCGTGTACCTATGTGACTTCCTGAAAAGAAAATGCAGCCAAGCAAAGAAAGCAAGGAATACTGGTATGGAAGACTAGAATCCCTACTAGCTCAGACTCTTGTAGAAACTCGGAAAAAAGGTGATGAAAACAATTTAAAAAATACCCAAAAAGTATCCCTAGAAAACCCTAGAGATATCCCGAGTACGATCACGAATTCTGTTGTGGGTGGGAAATCCTCCCTATGGACTAGCATTATGGGTTCTATCATGCATGCAAAAATGACCTAAAGCTTCCTACTTCTTACCATCATCCCAAACCTAAACCCCACTATTCATATGCAAATACAAGGTTAAAAAGATCGAGTTTAGGTACCTTAGTTTCCATGTTTGATGTCGATCCTTTCCACGTTTGGTTGCTCTTTGACTGTAGTTCTCCTCCCAGTGATGACCTGCATTCAAAAAAGACAAACAAAGAACTCCACTTGCATTTGATCTATAAACTAATGGGTTAGAGATTTAATCAATCATATAATCAATATTAAACAATAAAAACCTCATATGGTGGGATGGGAAAAGTACTTCTTTTATTAATCTCACAAGAATACCTTACAATGATGAGATCGGCCACTGCTCCTCGAATCTGGTCCTGGGCTCCTCTTCAACAATGCTCCAACTGCTTCTGAATATGCTTCTCTTCACACAATAGTTGAAAAAGGTTGAGGCAAGGGGAATGCTAATTCGGGTAGAGTTTCTTTACTATGATTTTCCTCCTTTCAAATGGGACCCCTACCCCTTATTTTATAGGCTAGAAAGGGCTAGGTATTTGGTCGAGTGACCGGCTATGAGTGGCCGAAAGGCTTAGTTAACTTACCCAAAACTATGTGTTCCGTCAACAAATTTCCATTTTTCGTGCTTTTGTAGGTACACACGGGCTATAATGGGTCAGCTAGCATGTACACGTGGGCTGTAGTGGGCCAGCTAGAGTGTACACGCGGGCTGTAGTGGAGCAGGATGCGTGTGCCTTTAAAAAAGTGTTTTCAAGAGGATTTGTTCAATAGTGGCTTGACAAAGAAGGAATATGAGATGGCCTGATGCCAGGTAAGCATGTCTGGTGAAAATTAGGGTTATAACAGTATCCCATGCTCATACACACTTCCACACCATTTTCCCTTAAATAACTTAGGAAAACACTTTTCATAATGTTATTTCCATTTAATGAAAGTCAAAAACCTATTTTATGACTTTCCCCTCTTTATTTTATTTAAATGAAAGGTAAAATTTAAATTAATGGTTAGAAATGATTTGGTCAAATAATATATTTTATTATTTTGACCATATCAAAGATAAACCACTATTTTACCTATAAAATAGAGAGATACCCTCCGTTTCCAGAGCTTTTCCCCTTAGAGAGTAACAAAGTGCTATTGGAATTTCCACTCATTTTTGGCCCCATTTCACCATTACTACTTTCAGCCATTGAAGAGGAGAAGCTTATCCATTTTACACACTCATGAAAGAAGAAGAACCCTCCCATGGAGAGGCCACCCAAAGGTTTCCATCTTCACAGGTTTTTCCACAAGTGTTGTTGTATGATTCTTTCCATTAGGTATTGAGCTATTCACATTCTTTGGATTCTTCTACTATATTTTGCAGCTAGTATGTATTTGATTTTATTTATTTCATGGTAGATTAAAATACAAGGGAATGTGGATCTATTCATAAAAGTAGATTTTATATGCTTTTGCCTATTTTTTGTTTGTGATCTAGTGCAACCTCTAGAGATGCAAGTTTTCTCATCCTTGTTGCAGAGTTTCTACAACATTTACTCCTGCAGAGTTATACCCCTGTCTAAATAATATTACAGTGAGAGAATGTCCAGATTCTTAATAGTTAAGATTGTGTAGGAATTTTCTCATCCTAGATGTAGGAAGCAGAGTTGCCCACACTAGATGTGAAAAATTTCAAAATTGTTTATACTCTATTTTGTTCCGACAATAACGATTAGGGTTTTGAGGGTTCCTAAGGACAAGGGAGTGCATTGTGTTATAGCTCTCTTATATACTGATGGGTTCCAATAGTAGTACTCGACCCAATATATCAGGCCTCTAACTAAGGAGAGTTAACCATACCCTTAGCTGAAGTGGATCTGGTGGTCCACTTCATGAGAACATCATAAATACATAACAAATTCCATATATCCATAAAAAATAATCTTTTATTTACTATCCATTTTACATATTTACTTGACATCATATGAAATACAATACATGTATATAAATATAGATGGGGAATGATAAGTCATGTTCTTTCCAAAAGTCATGACTTATCATTTACATTGTAATGCATATTTACATAATAAAAAACCTATAACATATTATTAAATAGTAAGAAATGTAATATACTAGGTATATTATAAGTCTCCCCCCCTTAAAAATCTTTGTCCTCAAAGAATAATTATAAATGGCTTATCTCTTTCTCTGGCTTATAATATTGTCTCCCGATTCTTCATTCTTGAGTCAAAGATCATTGAGGACCTGAGACGATAGAATCCTTTAAGAGGTGAGCATAACTGTCGAATTGTTGAGCCCTAATATTGGCTCATCACCCCTTAATTGGGGCATATTACATTAATAATGTTATTTTATTTATGTTGGATTTATTCCATTAGTTGTAATTATACCTCTTAGTCTCCTATATATACCAAGGATACATTTTCATTTGGAGTCATCTTGTACTTGAACATTATATGGGGTAAAAGGAGGTTGCCCCCTCGAAGAGGCTTACTATATGAAATTATCTCTTTTTCAAGGCATTGAGTACTTATTCTGAGGTTTTTCTATGCTATATTGATATTTGGTTCTTAACATATGGTATCAGAGCTCAAGGTCTTGGGGTTTTGCTGCTACATCTGAGACACCTTGTAATTTTCGCTATAAAATTTTTTATACAATGTTTCAGAAGAAATGACTTTGAGGATGTTTAGTAGACAGATCAAGGTATGTTGGGTTACAATTTCCTCTCATAAGGCCTTATACTTTCGGAGATACAACCTGTGAAAGATAGGGTTTTGGAATCATCCTGAACTGAGTCATTACGATTTTTTTTCTATAAGATTTTTTCTGTAATATTTCAGACCCTGAAATCTGGAGGATATTCACATAAATTAGTAAGATATATTTTGTAAAAATTTAAGCTTTTGGGTCATCTTACATTTGTAGATACACCATGTGGAAGATAGGGTATCTAACTAGTCCTATTGACTAGTCTCAAGAAGGTGTTCCAGGTAAAACAATCATAACTTCTTCCTAGAGTATCCAAATTGAGTGAGATTGATTTCATTAGATAGTGGGCAGTCTTTAGTATTTCTGGTATGAGTTTCAGAATTTTATATCAATTAGTTTGTGCGGGGCACGCTATACAAGTGAGATCTCCTGGAAAGGCCAAAAATAAGCAAGTTGTGGGGAAGTTACCGTAAATTCCACTTGGCACATCCAATTTTAATCAGACCTGTGGAATTGTAGATAAGAAATATCAGAGAACTACATAAAATAAAGTTTCATACCCAGAAGGGCCAAAACTTGGGAGACACAACAAAATAAATATTTTCTAGCAGAACCACCTCAAAATCAAGGTTCAAAAGTGATACTTGGCCAACATGCCACCCAAAAAGGGAACTTCTACACCAAATAAGCCTTCAAACAATCCTACTTGGACACTTGATGAAGGTGAAGAAAGGCGTAGGGACATAAATGATTTACAAAAGAATATAGTAACAAAATATGAACTACAAGAGATGGAAGCTAAGTTGGAGGCAATAAATACTACGATGGATGGTTTAAAAGAGGAGATCATGGAAGTATTGAAAAATTTCGTAACAAAGAAGACACCTGAAAGTGAAAATGCATCCCATGAAATTCATGATGAGGACACAAGGAAGGTG
>JZKD02S1993205.1:538380-550029 GCA_000966675.3 Picea glauca | reverse complement strand
AAGATTGGTACTATGGCATACAAATTGGAGTTGCCTGCATCTTCACGAGTACACCCAGTTTTCCATGTTTCATGCTTAAAGATGGTTATAGGTGACAAGATCCCAGTTCAAACTACATTTCCAGAACTTGAGGAGGAAGGAAAAATCATATTGGAGCTTGAAGCCATCACTGACACAAGAATTCGCCAGCTGAGGAATAGATCCATTTCAGAGTATCTCATTAAATGAAGGAAATTACCGACTGGAGATTCCACTTGGGAAGATGAGTCTTTTATACATAAGCATCCAGAGTTACTCAAGCATTGTGGGCAACACTTGTCTCAAGGGGAGGGGCATGTTGAGCCCTAATATTGGCTCATTACCCTTTAATTGGGGCATATTACATTAGTAATGTTATTTTATTTATGTCGGCTTTATTCCACTAGTTGTAATTATACCTCCTAGTCTCCTATATATACCAAGGAGACATTTTCATTTGGAGTCATCTTGTACTTGAACATTTATGTGGGGTAAAAGGAGGTTGCCCCCCCGAAGAGGCTTATTATCTGAAATTATCTCTTTTTCAAGGCGTTGAGTACTTATTCTAAGGTTTTTCTATGCTATATTGATATTTGGTTCTTAACACGAATTGTAAAGGAGTCTGGCCACCCTAATTTGATCTTATGGGAAATCATGTGTTTATAGGGTTCTTGGAAAAAACTTGATGTATTTTGATTCCCTTGATAGCTTCTACTTTGAGCACCAGTTGTAGTGGAAGTAATATTCTTTGGAATATCGATCATTTGTTTCTGTTGATACATTGATTGGTTGAAGTATCATCTTTTGTGATTAGGATGTTGATAAGGCATCCTTGCAACTTGATCTTTACTTTTTATACTTGTAGCTCTTTCTTGATTAACTTTTGGAATTGAGTCATCTTCGTACCCTTGGCTTGTTTTTACTTCGACATTTGAAGACCTCTTTACATTAGTTGGATTTGCCTCCTTTTGAGTTGTAAGTTTGACTGACTTTGTATTACCTCCTTTATCCATAATTGCGTTGTTTACATTTGAAGACTTCTCTAGTTCAATAGGTTCAATCATTGTCTCTTTATCAACCAATGATTCCCTGTTGATAAGTTGATCTATCTTGTTCTGTAGCGACTTCTTATCACTCTTTAACTTCTTAATTTGTGTGAGTAAACTTCGATTATGAACTGTTAGGCGTAAAAGTTCTTCCTCATTATTTGATTTTCCGACTTTGCTCAAAATATCTTGATTCTCTAGATTTTCATCTTTCATATTTTTAATTTGTTCAATCAATTTATGATTAAGGTTCCTTAGGAATGAACTTTCTTCTTCGTTTTTGGTCAATTTCTTTTTGGAACCTTGATTTTCTTGTTCTGAATTTTGATTCTCTTGTTTCTTGTCTTTTGACTTCTTGATTTTTACTAGAAAATTTTGATTATGAATTTTTAATATTGATATTTATGCGTCTCGTTCTAGTAAGTCTTTGTCCACTTTTTGTTTTTTGGTTTTTAGTTCTTCAATTTGTGCAATGAGTTCCTGATTTCTTTCTTTGAAGTAAAGATTATTTTTCTTTGTTAACCCATTAAAATATCTCTATCTCAATTTCCAAGTGTAATTTGCTATTGTTGTCTTTATAATTTCTTAGTTTGTCTTTTAATATTAGTGATTTTATTTGTGAGTTATCTTGATATTCTTCCATAATAAATGATTTCCCACAAATTAGACAAAAGCGATTGTGATTTTTAAAAATTGTCATATATTCAAACTCCATTTCACAAAAAAGACATTTAGTCAAAAATTTAGATTTATATATTGAATTCATTGTTCACGATTTTTTTTTTTTTTTTTCTCGATTATTCAATATATGTCTCATTTATTAATATATATTCCTCCTTTTAATAAATTGAATATTACTTCGATTGCCTTCCAATTTAATAAAAAAATATTAGGAAACTTTAATAACTCCCTTTATCTTTTAAACCTTATTACTTTTTATTTAAAATAACTTTGTAACTTATGAAAACTTATCTTTATTTTCATACTCTCTTTTCTTACTTTTCCTTTATAAATATCCTTTACACAAGTTAATTGGTAGCATTATCACTTTGCTAAAATATCTTTTGACTTTGGTTGAATTAATATTACTCCAAAAGACGTGTATATACAAAGTTGTAAAAAATTGCCACTATAATAATTTTTTATGGTAGGGAAATACCATTGACCCATGGTCAATTGAAGTGGATCTGGTGGTCCACTTCATGAGAACATCATGAATACATAACATAATTCCATATTTTCATAATAAATAATATTTATTTACTATCCATTTTACATATTTTCTTCACATCATATGAAATAGAATAAGTGTATATAAATACAAGTGGGGAATGATAAGTCATGTTCTTTTCAAAAGTCACGACTTATCATTTACATTGTAATGCCTATTTACATAATAACAAACCTATAACATATTATTAAATAATAATAAATGTAATATACTAGGTATATTACATTAGCCTTACTACTTGATTACCCAAGTACGTGAAAATAGTCGTCTTCCCGAGTGTTGTTTTCGGTGCCACTATAACAATCAGGTGGTTGATTGATTGAACTACGGTTGGTTTCAAGATACCTATGGGATTCCCAACATACCCAAGGGTACGTGGGAGTGAAAGTTCGTGTACACGTGTTGTCTGATGTGATACTACTTGAAGGAGTACCAACAAGGGTTACAAGGGTTTCCCACAAGGTGAAACGACATGTAGTTCTTGTGTGTACTCTTCCCCAACCACAATTTTACCCTCTTAACGACATATCACTGTGCTTTATCGACGTCGGAACACGTCTCTAGCTTGAATTGTTTTTTTCTTTTAAATCTACATAGGAAAGGGCTCAGATATCACTTGTAAGGTACCAAAAGGAAATATGCAAAGTAGTAGCACAATAATTACCAAAATAGTTAGCAAAAAGAGGCGAAATAGTAAGCACAATGACAATATAGATCCAAAAGATGATACCTTTATTATCTTGAGAGAAAAGTTCCAAAGTTTATTATAGACCCAAAATATGATACCTTTATTATCTATAAGGAAATTTCCCTCCACTTTTCCAATTTTTTATTACGAGTGGTGGATATTTAACATGGAGAGGAGGAGAAGACCCTAAATATTGTTGAGTTTGCTGCAGGAGATCCGAGGAATGGAAACTAGTGGTGTGAGTCTCAAGTTGGTGGTCTATCTATGCTCTTGATTTCTATTAGATTACTTTTCTATATTAGGGGTTTTCCAGAGAGATTTGACACTCTGACCAAATTTAGGGGTCCAACACACTTTTTGTTGTATCTGTAGATTTGAGTGGTTAATTCTGTGTAATGTGAGTGCCCCAGGGTTTTTTCAACACACTAAATCCATTTATGCATCCATAAATGCA
This sequence comes from Picea glauca, assembly GCA_000966675.3. Classification (NCBI taxonomy): domain Eukaryota; kingdom Viridiplantae; phylum Streptophyta; class Pinopsida; order Pinales; family Pinaceae; genus Picea; species Picea glauca. The sequence goes on along the minus strand of JZKD02S1993205.1, from coordinate 546,592 downwards.
ATTTAAACAACAATAACTTGTGATTTCTTGTAGATTTATGTTGAATTCCAACGAAAACAGAAAAAATGTAAAATAATTAAACAATGCACATGATCAACCATATCATAGATATTTCATTATTAATTATTGAAATTTCATTTTCCATTTTAGACCATTTTTAATTATATGGTTATACTAATAATCATTAAAACTTTTATAAATAGAAATAAAAATTAATTATATATAAAAATTTAGTTTAAATAATAATAATAATATAATTATATACTTATATGATTGCGCTAATGATCAATAAAATAATTATAAATTACTTATATATAAAAGTTTAGTTTAAGTAAAGGTAATAATATAATTAGATATGGAATCGAACAACCTCACATATATTAATAACATAAAGTAAAATTGAATTTTAAAATGATGGGTAAAATTAGAATATACACTTCATTGCCATTTACTTTTAATATTATGTTTTTTAATATTAATAACATAATGTAAAATTGAATTTGAATTTTAAAACGATGGGTAAAATTAGAATATACACTTCATTGATATTTACTTTTAATATTAATAACATAAAGTAAAATTGAATTTTAAAATGATGGGTAAAATTGAATTTTAAAATGATGGGTAAAATTAGAATATACACTTCATTATGATATTGACTAAAATTGAATTTTAAAATGATGGGTAAAATTAGAATATACACTTCATTACTTATATTGAATGAAGTAGATGTATTTTAACTTGTAAAAGTGTATAGGTTGGTTATTTTAGAAAGTTATCCAGTAGAATAGTTAGTAGAATAGTTAGACAATGTAAATTATTTAGTAGGATTTTTAGATTAAAGAGTGGTGAAAGATTTAGAAATGAATTTTAAATAACAAAAAATAGTAATTTCATATATAAATTTATGTGATTTGATTTTGTAGAAAAAAAATCATTTCTTACAACAGTTAGATAAAACCATTTCATCACCAAAACTCTAGATAAAACCATTTCATCACCAAAACTAAAGCATAAAAGTACTCTAGATAAAACCATTTCATCACCAAAACTCAAGCATAAAAGTCAACCATGTGTACTCTCCAAGAACATAAGATGCCACTCCACTGTGTAAACAATGATATTTGAAAGAAAATAATGATATTTCTGGCATGATAGACATGTGAATATCTTTCAGATTTAAGAATGAAACAATGATATTCGAAAGAAAATAATGATATTTCTGGCCTGATAGACATGTGTATATCTTTCAGATTTAAGAATGAAACATCAGTTTGCGGTGGATTTCACAGAAGACTTGACTCATCTTTTAATGTGTTTTAATGGAAACAATTATTTTTCTAACAGGAGGTAGAGATTCTTCAGAATACGTATGGTGAATAGGAGACCGTTAAGCATTTTTGGCAAACGCCATTAATGCAGGCTTTGTACATCATACAAAACTGTTATTAATGCGTTTCCCAGGGATGCTCAGCATTTGCCAAATTGATATCCTTCCAAAATAGATAACGGTACATTTGATCGGCATATTATCCTTCATTTTTTATCCAGACCCGCCAATGTTCAGTGTAGGAGAGGAGCTTCCTGGAGGGAGTGTCTACTGAGTCGTGAAGATGGCAGAGGTGGAAGAGGAGTAGGAGTTGTGAAGATGGCAGAGGTGGAAGAGGAAGAGGAGTACTCAGCCTCAACAGGGTCGATGTATGTATGAATGTAGCTGTTTACAATTTAAGCGAAGATACATGGAGTTGGCTTCCAACGCCCATAACTATAGATAGAGGGTATGGGCATCTGCGTGTGAAGCCTTGCCGGGCCCTTGCGTGTTTGTGTGGATGTGCAAAGGCTTGTTCATGTTCATATAGGCGTGGTGAAATCTTTGAATTGAATTTTTTTCTCCTTTTTTCTGAAGGCAACTGGTATTAGTTTCTATTCGGTTTCAAGCATATTTGTTGTTTGAACATCAAAAAGTGGATGTTTCAAAATTACACTCACTGATATATTTATCTATCTATTTATGTATAAATTTTCTTGTCTTTGCCAAAATTTTTAAGTTTAAGTTTTGGAGACCAAGATGGAGATATGTGCTCCTTTCTGTATAAAGGATAGGATCGAGTCGCTAGAGTCACTGCTATTTTTCCCAATTCACAAAGGTGTAAGGCTTACACAATGTTACACTTGCTCAACCTATGTCTCAGGGAAAGATGGCTTTCTCCAAGAGAATTTGAATAGTATAACAATGCTATGGATTTTCTTTCTTTTTTGCATACCATGATCCTCTATTTATAGGAGGTTGACAAGATATTTTACAACTAGTTTCCAATGTGAATGGGGTTTTTGAAGGTACCTCCCATCCTTTCAATAATCTCAAGGCAAAATTTTAGGGCGATTTTGGGGTATGGTCGAGATCTACTTCATCCCATAAGTGGTTGAGGCTCCACTAAAATCATCAATGCGTCGTTTCTACATCTGCACGGGTTTGTCGACTGTCAGTCGAGCAGGGCGCACACTGTGCGCAATGTACACTGTGTTATCCCGCATGGTTGTGCCCACGCTGTCTTTGCTGAATATGAGTGGATTTTCAAGACCATTTTGCATAGTTTTTTTATTATCTTTCCAAACTGAATGTCATCATCCTATAATTATTGGTAGTATGTTGTACTTGTGCTGCATGTTTCTTTTCATCCATTGTCTGTATTTTTCTGAGCAATTTGTTTTCATTTGTCACAAGAGTGAGAAAAAGAGAGTCCCTCAACTACCTTGGTAAGCCAACAAAGCAGAGCAAAAGATTGGTTAGCAAGTTAGTGAACTTGCAAATTAGAAAACAAAATACAAAGCAAAACTAGAATGACCAACAATGGAAACTAAACTAAACAACTCTAAGCAAATGATGCATGAAATTGAACACATGGAATGGTTACCCAATAGAACTGAATGTTTGAATTGAGTGCACCAAGAGGAGAAATATGGGTCTATGAATCCCCTATTCCTCTTAAGGGAGGGCTCTTTGATCCCTAAAAAACTAGAGCTATCACTCTAAAATGGTGAGTTTACAATGATGGAAAATTCTTAAGGCTTAGCTTCATAAGAGGTGTAAAGCTTGCAAAATGCTACACTTGCTCAACCTATGGATTAAGTAAAAGATGGTTTTTTCCAAGATAATTTGAACATCATAACAATGTTATGGATTTTTTTTTTTTTTTGCATACCATGATCCTCTATTTATAGGAGGATGGAAAGATATTTTACAACTAGTTTCCAATGTGAGTGGGGCGGGGAGGAGAGTCTTTGAAGGTACCTCCCATCCTTTCGGTGATCCCAAGTCATAATTTTAGGGATATTTTGGGGTATGGTTGAGATCCACTTCATCCCAAAAGTGGTTGAGGCCCGACCAAAATCATCAATGCACCATTTCTGCATACGCGTGGGTTTGTCAACTGTCAGTTGCACAGGGCATGCACTCTACGCGTCATACACTATGTTATCCCACATAGTTTTGCACGTTCTATCATGAGAGGGTAATGTATCTCTATGGGTACGACTTTTGGAACAATAATTTGATTTTCTTACTTATAATCACATACCTAGAAGTTCTATTCATGTCTCTGATGCATATGCTAATTATATTTTAGATTGACATTTGTCATATAACTAAGCAAAGAAAACACATCCATGCATGTAGAAATTGTAACATATATAAGTAAAGCCGAAGACCAATTTATTTTTATATTTCATCATTTCGAGTTCAAAAAATATGGTGTCATAGTACAAAATGGGGCTCACACCCTCAAAATACATATATGGTCAGTATATAATATGACCATGGAATATATCCTTGTGGTGCTGAATGCGTATCATGATAGCACACTACAAAATTTGTGAGATGCCAGAAGAGTCGCACCCATGCACAGGGCCCACCACCTGCCGTTGCATCACCTCTCGCAGATCCTCCAATTGAACCATAGGAATCATGTGCGTCAATCGAGGCAGGTCCCCCGACACATTCTGTAGCACTATCTCTGCATCTCCTCCTATGTGCTCATCTCCTCGCCCCCTCCTCCGATGTCATAGGAATCCCTCTGGCCATCGCGGACCTACATCTGTGTAACAAAGAAATTGTTAATACTTGATACCATACAAAAATATTTGCGTTTTTTTTTTTTTTTGTTGCAAAACAAAAAAAAATGAAAAATATAAAAACTTTTCTTACCAATATCACTAAAGGAGGAACTTGGTGGAAAAGGCATGGCCGGATCCCCTTTGTAGTTGATCCCTCCATAAGGGTAGTCGTCAATGGCTATGACTTGTCAGCGCCACCAGAAAAGTAATTCATCATTGTAGGGGGTTGGATCCCTACCACCTCCTAGCCGCCTCATCACGTCGGTCCACCGTGACATCGTTGGATCATGCTATCCACATGGAGTAATATCTACTCTAGGGCTCAAGCCTGGAACCCTCTCAAAGAAAAAACTACAAAGAATGGATGCAAATCTGAAATTTCTCATTTTCCCTTATTTGCAATCCCTCAACTGGCTCTTCATGTTAGCGAGTAGTGAGGTACACTAGTCATAAACAGTGGGTCTTAAACACTCTATCGAATAGAACATGAGTGGCCTTGATGCTTGGTGCAATGAGGTTGACCCCGAAATCTGTGTAAGTACAAGCACGATGATCTTTAAGCTCAGGTTCTCGATCACCTAGATTGGGAGTTGGCTCCCTACTTTATTTGTGCCTGTAACACAGTGGGTGGCAATGTACTCCTCCATAGTAATACCACCCCCAGCCCCTCGGGCCTCGATATTCACTACCTCGCCTCGACGAGACAATCCTGTGATGAAGTATATATCATCCACTTCAATCCTCAATGGTTTCCCATTGAGGTTGAAGGATTCTATCTCCGAATCCTAGTAGTTTACTAGCAACTGGAGTAACCTCACTTGAGCCCTCATTCCCTTGAGAGTCCAAAATTTATAAAGGCCACATATTTTTAAATCTTGTTGGGCCCTTGCATCCCTTCCCACTGCTGCATCTATCTCTTCATTCTCCCTTTCCCTCCATTCAATCACCATTTTGCAGGGGAGAAACCAATTTTTGAGTTAAAACCTTTCAAAAATGTTGATCACGGACTTGTACGCGAGATGAATTGGTAATAGTCGCATATAGGGCTCCATATACGTATGTAGGCTTTTCTTTTACCACATATGTGGGGTCGTATACGCGACCCGATGAACTGTCACCCGCATACGCCCTAATTTCCATATCACTCCCTCTAATACTAAAAAAATGGGGCCTAAAATTGAAATTTAAACCATTGAAATTGAAGTAGAGGGGATGGGAACTTGTTATAACCCTAAATTGCACCACACATGCTTACCTGGAATCAGGCCAACTCATATCCCTTCATTGCCAAAACATCTGCTGAAAAACCTCTTTGAAAATCCTCTTGGGTCAAGGTACACGCGCCCTAACCCACTACTGCACGCGTGTGAACGCTGGCAGGCCTACTACAGCCCGCGTTTACCTAACAAAACACAAAAATAGGAAAGTTTCCGACGGGACAAAAAGCTATGGGTTAGTTAACTGAAACTCCCGACCATGCATGGCCGAGAGTTCGTCCAAAACCCTAGCTCCTTCTAGTCTATAAAAGAAGGGGTAGGGGTACCATTTGGAGGAGGAAAATAATAAGCGAAGAAACTCTGCCCATTTGCCGAATCCATTGTCCCAACCCTTTAGCCTTTCCTCAAGTCTAAGGACAATTAACTCAAAGCAGTTGGAGGACAAAAGAAGAGGAGGAGCCCAGGATCAGGATCAAGGAGCGATGGCCGGTCTCGACTTTGATTGTAAGTTGATTCATTTTGAAAATAATAAAAGAATACTTTTTGCATCCCAAATGCATGAGTTATCTATGATTTGTTTGATTTATGCTTAATTTCTAACCCTCAAGTAGAAAAGTAGCATGGATGCGTAGTGGTTTGTCTTAATTGTAGGATTGTCTTTGGAAGGAGCAGCGCAAGCAAGCGGGCAAAGCGCAACGGAGGATCTACACCAAACATCAGTAAAAAGGTTAGTAGTCATTCTCCATGCATGTATTGTGAAAGATAGGTTTAAGTTATGGGTGGTAGGTTAAAGAATAATTTCTTTACGGTCAAAATATGCATGCAAGTCTGACCCTAGTTTGCTAGTCCGTAGGGTATTTTTCCCAACAACAGAATTGGCGACCATACTAGGGAAGATACTCTTTAGGGTTTCCGTATTTAGTTGAGTTTTTGGGTAGTTTAAGAGATTATATTTTCTGTTTCTTTGCCTATCTTTTTCTGTAAGACCTGAGCTAGCAGGGAGCCTGGTTATTTATACCAGTTTTCCCTGACTATTGCTTGATGACAATTTTCGGGACACACAGAGGTACACGCGACCTGCAGAAGTCCTGCACGCATGTACCCGCACCCTAATATCTTACAGCCCTCGTGTGAACCCTAGCTGTAGAGGTTTCATTAGCATGTAGGTGTTCAGAGAGCTTGAGAGGTAGTCCTCCTCTCCCCTGTCAGAATTATACATTCTCAGGGGGCTTTCTGGATCCTGTCTGAGTCTTGCTAGTTCATAGTCTTGTTTCAGTTTGCTTTATTGCGTTTTGTTATTCCTTGCAATTATTTTTATTTTCTGTTAAGAAGAAGCATCCAAGTCTTCAAGAGACCCTGGTTATCAATACCAGAGGCCTCTTCCTAGTCTAGGCTGCCTGTGTTATTTTTGTCTTAGAGTTTATACATACACGCGGCCTGTGCAAGTGCAGCCCGCGGGTACACACGCTCTGTTGTAGCTCAGCACGTGTTCGCACGTGTGCTGTTTTAGTGACAGTAGCGTGCTTGACAAGATTCTTTTCAGTCAAGGTGGGGCAGTCATCCCCTCCTGTGGTGAGAAATGTTTCTCTTAGGTGTTTGAGTCTAGGGTTGCACAGTCAGTAGGTTAGGGCCTCTTACCCTTAGCCCGTTTTTTCTTAGTTGATAGTTGATAGAAAAGATAAAAAATAAAAATTTTTGTTTTATGGTTTTTAGACAAGCGTAAGAGTCTTTTCTTTCTTGATTGCCATTGGGTGTATTTTCTCTGATTCTTTGCGATCCGCGCTTTAATCCAAAATTCTGTTTTTTCTTGGTTTTAGGCTTGTCGGTATTTTCCCTTTGTTGTTTGTTTAGCACGTAAATAAAAAAAAAAAGAGAAAAAAAAATCTTTTCATTTTCTTTTTTGTTTGAAGATTGTGTTTCTGCATCAATAGATAGGGAGAAGTCTTTTTGTTCATAAGTTTTTTGCAGTTCATTTAGAGCATAAGTAGCTCGTAGTCAAGCGAAATTCCTTTATGTTTGCTGCATGAAATCTTAGAAAAATTGAAAAGAAAAATAAGTCTTTCTTTGTAAAAAGTTGTTGATTTTTTCATTTAGTAAAAGTCTTTTGTTTCCATCTTTTTTCATTCATTTTTTCTTTTCTTTACACATCATCAATTTCACCTTCATACCCCGCGACGTAAAAATCCCATAAAAGCAACGCTAATTTAAAATCTATTAGACTTTTTGTTTGTAGGGTTCATACACTAGTTCAGGACTAGGGCTTTGGATTAGGTTGGAGAGGAAACTCTCCAAGGCCACTCAAAACCAAACATTGGAGTATGTGATAGGGAGTGTAGAAGTCCAGTTTCGTGGAAGTTATCTGGGACCCCCCTCTAACAAAGGGGATAAACACGAGTTCGCGTGAGGAAAGGTAGCGGAGATAACCCCTCCAAAGCTGGACCAAGCGTAGTGGAGAGCACATATCGAGGGCTTGTTTTGGGATTTCGTCGTTTGCATTTGCCACGGGGCTTCGTGGGTCTCGAATCTATTCGAGGTCCTCAGTTGTCTTCCGGACCATTTTCTCTCGATACCCTTGACAGGTTTTGGGCTTGATACCCTGCTTAGTGTGGTCTACCCGACTATCGACTGTACCCGCCTGGTGACTGTTCGCGTGCTAGCAAACTAGTTGCCAATCTTTTTTAGGGACATACACAGGTGACTGTGGGGGTATACCGCGATACCTAGGACAGACATCAGGCCACACTTTGTAGAGTATACCCAGAGGGTGCTTCCATTTTCGAGTTGCACTTGCACCGGTAAGTTGCTCTAGTGTTGGTTGTTGTAACTGTTCTTCAAAATAGTTAGTGATTGCTTGTCTTATCTCTTAGGGGATTCTTTTTTAG
>JZKD02S1993205.1:497325-530979 GCA_000966675.3 Picea glauca | reverse complement strand
TAGATAAGGGAGTTTGTATTTACTTGGTCCAATCAGAAGTCCGTTTCGTCCACTGTAGCTCCCAGAATCATGATCTTTGGCAAAGGGGGTCTTTTGGCTCCAGAGGTAATTTCCACATCAACAATGCTGATAATCAGCTGCCAGCTTCTATTTATCGAATTTTTGGCCTATTTTTGTCACTTTTTTGGCCCCCCTTATCAGTTTCTTTTTACATAAATCCATTTTGAGTGATCCAGGAGTCATGCTGGTGGTATATGTGCAAGTCTTTGCATAGTTTTTTTTTTTTTTTTGAGTTTCGAAAAAATGTTGACGGTCCATAAAAAAAATTATTTTTTCAAAAATCAACTTGAGCATATAGGTTAGGCTATCACCCCAACTTTTGCATCTCGTTGCCTCTTTCTTATGCTGTAGGATTGATCCCATCCGGTGGTGACACAGAACCATCATATCTGTTATAGAAGTGTCGCGACTTGGTGGTAGAGCTTACCAAAACATGGATGCCCTAGGTAGGTCCTGGTTGCATTATGGTGTCCATGCCGTTTCTAACAACACTGTAGGCTCGGGAGTTCGTATAGTCTTTCCTGAATACGAGTTTGAGCCTCATTCGCATGGGTCTTTTTCACTCTTTGTCTTACCCTCCGGACTCCCAAAACATAATGGGTCTCCTTTTAAGCCCTTTTCAGACCCTCTAAACATGGAAAGATTGTCGAGCGATCTTGTGACCTTTCACGCTCGTTAAACTGAAATTTGAAGTCATGTATGTCCGATGGTAGTTTACCCATTTTTCAGTCTAGATGGTCAACTGTATGAACAAAGGAATACTCTATTGAATTCCCATTCTTTAGAAGAGTATCCTCAGGTATAATTTTATTCCTTTTTTGGGCCTAAGGGACTAAATTTATGAAAAAGAAACCCCCCTGGAGTCCATAGTTAAGCTCTTTTCAGACTCCCTAAAATTGAAAAGATCACCGAGTGACCTTATTCTTTCAAACTCGTTAAAATGGTCTAGAAGAACATTCCTGACGGAGTCCATAGTTAATATTTTTTCAGACTCCTTAAAAGTGAAAAAATAGCCGAGTGATCTTGTCCTTTTCACACTCGTTAAAATGGTTTGAATTGACGTTTAATCGATGCTAGTTTATTCCTTTTTCGAACCAACTAGACTATTGTCGAAAAAGGTACCCCACTGGAGTCTCCTTTTATGATTTTTCAGACTCTCTAAATATGAAAAACCACCGATCTTACCTTCTCTGGGCTCGTTAAACTTACATCGAAGGACGTTACCATTGTGTGTTCTATCAACCGCATTTGCATACCTTATCCATCAGCCTTGTAATGGTTTGCTTCTGCGTCTTAACACCTTTGTCCGCTGGAGGATTGTTTCCGAGTATCATTTTACTAGAACATCAGTATTGTCCTTGTGCCTCGAGCTTTCATGTTTGCAGTACTCGTTCCTCCATTGTAACGTAATATTCCTTTATTCTTTTTCAAAATCATCAAAAAGAACAAAAAAATCAAATATACCCCAAAAAGAGGATGGGAAAAGTATTTTCTTTATTGGCAGCGTAATGAGTCGCCCTTGGATGAAGCACATCTGTCTGTTTGATCATCAGAATATGGGATGTAGTACGAGCTTAGGAATCTTTTTCTCACTATATAGAGTTGTGTCCTCCATCGTTTGGTTACTCTTCCAAACATATGGAGAGTTTGTGTTGCCTCCTGCTTCGTAGACTTATGATTAACAGATATGATGCCTGAGTCTTATCACTTGTCGTGCGATTATCCAAGGGAAGTTTGTCACTGAGCCTGAGTCATCCCCTCTGCAATATGTCTCTTGTCCGCATCCTCGGCCATCCTGAATGTCCAATCAAGTCTTTGTTCGAAATCACTGAAGCCTTCAGTCCGATCATCAAGATTATCATGTCCATAACCGATGAGCCATCGAAGACTTCTGGTTAGTGCATTCGTACACTCATATTACACTCCTACCCGAGTTTAGAATATTTTGAGGTTGTTTCTCGAGCTCTGAAGTACAGCCATCAGGCTGAATCATCTTCTGGGAGATGGATACTCTATATTTATATCTTTCTGATTTCGAGATGTAGCTCCGTTGTGTATTATTCATGGATACTCTTTATAGTTATTTGACATGGATCTACAGTGTATTTGATTGGTATCCATGGTTCTATTTTATCCCAAGCATGGGTATGCCTGCCTCGGTAAGACATTTGTTATTTTGCAGACGACACATCCTGATTCCTGATTCTTAGGCTCCCTCATTCAGCATATCAGTACAGATTGGTAAAAGATTGGTAATGTATTTCGGCCATCAGACGCTCTTCTGACCTCACACATTAGGGGGAATCTTTTATAACCCTAAATTGCACCACACATGCTTACCTGGCATCAGGCCAACTCATATCCCTTCATTGCCAAAAACATCTGCTGAAAAACCTCTTTGAAAATCCTCTTGGGTCAAGGTACACGTGCCCTAACCCACTACTACACGTGTGTGAACGTTGATAGGTCTACTATAGCCCGCGTTCACCTAACAAAACACAAAAATAGGAAAGTTGCCGATGGGAAAAAAATATATGGGTCAGTTAACTGAAACTCCCGACCATGCATGGCCAAGAGTTCGTCCAAAACCCTATCTCCTTCTAGCCTATAAAATAAGGAGTAGGGGTACCATTTGGAGGAGGAAAATAATAAGCGAAGAAACTATGCCCATTTGACGAATCCATTGTCCCAACCCTTTAGCCTTTCCTCAAGCCTAAGGAGAATTAATGCAAAGCAGTTGGAGGACAAAAGAAGAGGAGGAGCCCAGGTTCAGGATCAAGGAGCGGTGGCCGGTCTCGACTTTGATTGTAAGTTGATTCATTTTGAAAATAATAAAAGAATACTTTTCCTGTCCCAAATGCATGAGTTATCTATGATTTGTTTGATTTATGCTTAATTTCTAACCCTCAAGTAGAAAAGTAGCATGCATGCGTAGTGGTTTGTCTTAATTGCAGGATTGTCTTTGGAAGGAGCAGCGCAAGCAAGTGGGAAAAGCGTAACGGAGGATCTACACCAAACATCAGTAAAAAGGTTAGTAGTCATTCTCCATGCATGTATTGTGAAAGAGAGGTTTAAGTTATGGGTGGTAGGTTAAAGAGTAATTTCTTTACGGTCAAAATCTGCATGCAAGTCTGACCCTAGTTTGCTAGTCCGTAGGGTATTTTTCCCAACAACATAACTTACTTGGTGTAGACGGTTGCTAATTATGTTGATCATATCTCCCACAATCAACACTTGAATATCGTGGGAAAAATGGCCTAAAATGCATTATGTGGGTGAGAAAACTCAAATGGTATGGTAAAATGGTCTATTTTTACTATTAGTAGAATGTTTTTACCCACTTCCTATAGTTTGTGCTAATTTTTTACCTTATGGACTAATAGTGCAATGGAAAGACTTGGTTTTTGGTGGTTTTGTCTAAGATTTTTTGCGGTTTCCAGCGTCATACTACTCGTTCATGCCTTCGGCATGTATATTCTTTCACTGACATATAGGATAGGTTGTCACTCCGTTTTGCACTTTTGCATCAGCCTATGACCGTGACCCATACACCCTAGGTACGAACCCATTTTTTAGTGACACAAAACCTTATTACTACTAATAGAAGTGTCGTTATTAAGTGGTAGAGGCTTACCAAACATGGGTGCCCTAGTTAGAACCTTTGTGATATTTGGTGCTCGTGCAGAAGTTATTCCATAGGACCGAGAGCTCCTTATAGTTCCGATATGAATTTGCATTTGAACCCTATATTCTTACTCACAAGCATTCTGACCATTACCTATGGGACTCCCCCCAAGTCTTGGTTAATCTCTTTTCCAACTCTCTAAAAAACGAAAAAGATTGTCGAGTGAATTTGTCTCTTTCACACTCGTTATATGGCTTTGAAAGGACGTCTATTTGGTGTAATTTTAACCCTTTTTTGGACCAAGTAGACTACTTACGAAAAAAAAATACTCTAGTCACCATTGGCTAGAAGAGTTCTCCTGGGTATTATTTTATACTTTTTCGGGCCTAGGAGACTAAATCTACGAAAAAGAACATTCTTTAGAGTTAAGTTGTAATCACATTCCATCATCCTTCTTGTAGTATTGAGCCTATTTCCGGTTCCCTCTTTCTCGTTATAAGCCTCTTACCTTAGCAATTTGCATCACTAGCCAAGCAAAGCCTTTTATATATCCTTTGCATCTTGAAACCATGTACCCTAAGAGGAAACATCCCCTCGAGTGTCCATGCCCCACATGCACTTCCTTGCATTGAGCACAGGTATGTTCCACTTTTTGGAGCTAGTTTCTTACATGCGACACTTGTTTCCTCTCCTGTATCATAACATTTATTTTCCTATGAAAAAACAAAGAAAAGACGAGTGAGAAAATAATATCATCTCATATTGGTAACAATCGCGTCGCCTTTGAACTGAGCACAAAATTTTGAGTCCACTGTCATCCAAAGTTTTGGTTTAGAATGATCTTAGGAAGCTGATATCGTTAGAGTTTACTCCTTCGACTGGTTATTCTTCCAATCCCTATGGAGATTTTGTTGATGTCTCCTGCATCACAAAGTTTTATCATCAAGTCTATGCTTCCTGAGTTATCCATATGTCTCATGCTCTTGTTCAAAGGAAGTCTATAAGCCTGTGTCGACCATTTCTTAGAAATCTTGACTTTGCATGTTGGCCATACCCTCAACGTATCTCAGAATCACATGAATCTGTAGTCCTACCATTCACCCTGGTCCTACTTTAATTATGGGTAGGTAAAATTGAACCCAACAGTTGACATATCCTCATTGGTCGCTGACTAGGGGGTTTCCCTTGTGTTCAAAGTCAAGAAATCTATTCACACATTGGGATTCATGCAGTGTCTTGGATTCCATTATCCTTATTGGTGGTTTCCTCTCCTTTTTCGGTAGTTTTCCTTATTGGTTGTTATTCATAGGGCCTCTTTCGTGCACTACTTGCATCTGGTGCATGCAAGAGATGAACATGGTCGTTGGTTCGTGAACATCCTAGTCGTCCGAGCTCCTCCTAATCATCAAGCTATTTCTTTGTACGTCGTGCTGAATGATGAGGGATGACCTAATGCTATCCTTTCAGCGGGTCTCCTTCCATCGAATTCAGCTCACCTATTCTAGAAGTGAGACCTAGAGTCCTACGAGTACCTAGAGGCTTGCAGTCATCAATATGGTCGCCAATTCTGTTACGAGGAAAATCTCTCTATGGCACGGGGTAAAACACAACAGATGGAATGAAACGCAAAAATAAACTCTAATCCAAAATATTCTATATAAATGAAATGCTAGCAAGACAAGGCCAAAATCCTATCTCGTTCAGACATTCGATGAATATCACTGTTGAGCACGCAACTCAAAGCTTTATACCTGCAACTAATCCTCAAAAACCAAGATACACAAACATATGGTAATAATATATAATGTTAGCATAATCCATTAACATACATGACACATACATCCATGGAATAATAATTCAAATATTTGCAAGATATCAATTGGACAAGAAAATAATATTTCTATTAAAATAATCAACAAAAGTACATAGGTGACAAACTTATGTAACGACACATATCAGAACCGAGAAACTAAGTCCCTCCAGCTGGGCCTCCACCACTTCAATACTCCACCAAAGGAAAGCTCATATAAAGGAGTCAATGAGGTTATCCATCACAAAGAAGGAAGAGCTTGAGGGTTGAACAAGGAGTTCAGACTTTGAAGGACAAAGGGATGCATACTGAATATGAAGTGAAATTCTCTAGAGTGTCTTTTCTCTCAAAGTTGAAAAATGTTGAATCTCCTCCAAGACTTGGATATGGCTCAATTTTTAGCCTTCAAATGGAATTGAAGGGCCATTTCGAAGAGTTTCCAATATATGGAAGGCCAAGGATCATGGATCTCATGAGATGGCATGGAAAATCGACATTATTTTTAATTTTGAGCACCAAACCCAATGTACGCGGGATGTAGTGGAGCAACCTGCATATACGCTTGTTGTATAACTAATAGAGAACACATATGTGGAAAAATATGATTTTTTAGCTTTGGAAGGTACAAAGGGGGACTTCAAGTCTGCATAGGGAAATGAAAAGGCCATCCAAGAAAGTTGCATGGGGTGAAGCAAAATTTGTTGTAACAACATTTTAGACAGGTCTTCCCTTGTTTCATTCCCTGTCTTTTTTACCTCCTTTTGATTCTTTAGTTTCTTTGAAATGAAATATTTACTATATTCCCCTTCTAGGACTTGAAAGTTGTTAGTCGAATTCTTGGGATGGGTCATTACTGTTTGTTTAGGTGTGTGTTTCTCAACCTTTCTCTTACTTGGGATCTTGGTGAAGCCTTCGATGTCGATTTATTCTTTCATTTGTTTTTTGTGTTGGAATTTTTTAGGGGACAATCCCTAAAACTATGAACATGATATTTCCTGCATCTAAATGGTATATGCTCATAATCTAGTATTTGGGTCAACTCCTCATCCTAGTAAGAGACTACTATCGATTCTTGGAGAGCTCCCACTAAAATCATATAAACAAATATTCAAGCATAAGAGATATACCTTGCCGCCTTTGTTACTTCTAAAACCTTGATGAAGGATCCTAAAGTGTTTCCAATTCCTTCGAGGACCTTTGGATCCCAAAATCCCCTTAGTAGAGAATACATTTGAATCCAGAGAGGGGTCACTGTAAAGTATTCTTTCTCGAGAGTGATTCATTCTGTCCAGAATCGGATATGTAACCCGACCGAAATGAAGAAGTAAGAGCCTTATTCAAACACTTTGTCTTGTTCTCTAGGTTCCAATAAGAGCACTGTGAAAAACCTTTTGACCCCAGATGAATATTGATTTGACCCTTTACATTCCATCTGGACTTAATCCAGACCTAGAAAGATTTCTCGAAGGGACAGATTCCCATAAATTTCCCTATTAAGGTATGGTCCTTCATGCATTGAATATAGTTCCCAATTATGATCGATGTGACCTCATACTTGGGATTATTACCCATCTTGGATAGGTATTCATTCACTATTACATTTGGGTCATTTTCCGATGACATGTTTGTAGAAATTTCCACTTTATATTGTCAGGATAACAACAAACATCAGACCCCCTCAAACATCGTTTCACATGACATTGTTATACCGACGACGCATATATAGTCTCTTGTGCAACGTTTATAGAAGGAACATGTCATCTCTACTTTAATTGTCCAAGCCCACTATGGATGTCACAACCACGACGCTAGAACATCTCACCTATGAAGCCACATGCCTTCACAAAATAAACATCCATTGAGTTGGACATGTGACATCGCGGGACCTGCAGTGGATGTCGTAAGACCGAAAAGGGGCCTATATCTTCGATGTTTACTCTATATCAACGATGGGAGGGACGTTGTACGATACGTCCTAAGATGAACGTTGGAATACCAATGAGGGGTCTATATCTCCGATTTTTACGCTATATCAGTGATGGGAGGGACATCAGAAGACCGACGACCTGTTGGTATTTAAAATAAAAATAAAAAACAAACAAATCAAAGGATAAGAGGATAAGAATAATCTTGGTGTTATGGACTTGGACTTGGTATTGATCCACTTTGATGTATGGTTTATTTACGTTCTTCATTTTTTTGTTCATGTCATTGTAGATGCTTCTTGTTTTCATTCTCTTTTAAAGGCTTAATAATGAATTCATTCATCTAGGAGTAAAACAATATGACAAGGCTCTCCTTTTTACTTTATTTTGTGTTTTATTTTGGCACTTGTTCTCCTTTCTTCTATCAATTAAGTTCCAGCTTTGGAAGCACATTTCAGCCATAGAACAATGCCTTTATAATTTGATTGATGAGTGGCAATCTTATCCCTCCAAGACTAGTTTTATCAACAGATTTCCAGAAAACACTTAAGGCTCAGTTGCATCATATTAGGCATGTTATCGCATAGTTTGTAGTTAGGATAATGGATAGATGAAAATATATCAAATTGGCGTAACTGAACCAATACCACCCACTGCCACCTCGATGGGAAGGTTCTTTCTGTTTAGGGAGGTAAGGCCCAGGGGAGATGTCCTTGGTAACTTGGGTTTTTGAGAAGGAAAGAGGTTTTAGCAAGACTAAGTGATAATGATCCTCCTCACAAGTCACCACATGATCAAAAAGTCCTAGCTTACAACCAATAAATATGCCCAGAAGTAATAACCAATAATATCACCTGCCTGAGAACAAGACAACAATAATACGATGCATATGTAAGCTTGCTTGTTGGTTAGTACTTCATATGGTCAATGACTTTCTTGAATATAAGAAATTGAGAGATAAATATTGACGAAGTCAATGTTTATATAATAGCAACGATGTACAATATCACTTCTTCAATAAATTCTAAAGAAATGTGGCACTCAATGTAACAATTAACACTTCATTTAGATAATTCCTTAAACAACCATTCAATTTCTCACAAGTAAAACGATAGCTGCACAATGATTTTAATAACAAAAGATGACGACAATAATTAGTTAGTAGGGTTAGTCTTAGATAGGGTTAGAAAGATTAGTAATTTCTCAAAGTGTTTGATTGAAGTTGTGATCAAGTTACTCAAGACAAAGGAGGCCTTAGATCAGTGTCGTATTAGGGTAGATGGAGTCAAAAGGAAAGGACACAAAAGTTGAAGGATCAAGTGAAAGTAGTAAGACTAAGGAAAAAAGGGTTATACCTTGAGGTGTTTCTATGGAAAGACCTCAAGGATGAAACCCTAGGGGAGAGGGGATCACTTTGGTGTAGGGGAACTAGGCCTCAGTGCTCTCTCCTCCTTCCTTAGCTTAAATGGAAAACGACTAGCTCAAGGGAATGCATAAAACTAAGACAAGAGGTTTTGTAGGTAACGTGTTGCTATGGCAAGGCTTTACCAGAAAAACCCTAGGGAAAATTGGCTCACCAAGGTGTAGGGGAACTAGGCCTTGATGCGTTTTCTCCTTATTAGCTCATCAAATAAGAAAACAGCTAGCATGAAGAAGAGGGATGGAGTGTTGCTAAGGCAAGGCTCTATCCTCTTCAACAAATGGCTCAAAGCCTTGATGGGGACATGAGACAAGGACCTACAATGTGTTCTTGTCACCTAGGGTTTATTCAACAAATTATCACAATAGATGCAAGAAAAAAACACTACAACCATTCAATTAAGAAGTTTTGCATAAATTCACTTACATTTAACCAAGAAATCACATAACAAACCCTAGTTGTAACACCTTCCACCAAGAGAAATGCAAAAATGCCAATATAAGTCCAAAAATGTCTTCCTTCAACAAGTGCGCCTCCCAATTTTAGCCAAGAACTCCAAGAGTGGCACAAATTTCAGACCTCACTAATGAGTGAGTCAAAGATCATGAAAAAATGAAGGTAAAAACCCTCAATTTATATAGTACCATGACCTAATTTTACTTTTTAGGTCATGAAAAAGGCCGACAAGGCCAAAATACTAAAATCATACTGTTTTACATTAAATGCTTAAAATAAAACTCTAATCAAGAAAAAGAGAGATGTCATCCACTTTCTAGGGTGACGTTAGCCCCTTCTAGGGAAAATGCAGCCTCCAGGAGAAAAACATTAGCCCTCCTTGGGCTTCCCCAAGCTACCACACGTGCCCAACTGCCCTGTCCATCTACCAAAACATCCATGAAGGCTTAATAATGAATTCATTCATCTAGGAGTAAAACAATATGACAAGGCTTATGTATTTCATTCTCTTTTAAAGGCTTAATAATGAATTCATTCATCTAGGAGTAAAACAATATGACAAGGCTCTCCCTTTTACTTTATTTTGTGTTTTATTTCGGCACTTGTTCTCCTTTCTTCTATCAATTAAGTTCCAGCTTTGGAAGCACATTTCAGCCATAGAACAATGCCTTTATAATTTGATTGATGAGTGGAAATCTTATCCCTCCAAGACTAGTTTTATCAACAGATTTCCAGAAAACACTTAAGGTTCAGTTGCATCATATTAGGCATGTTATCGTATAATTTGTAGTTAGGATAATGGATAGATGAAAAGATATCAAACTGGCGTAACTGAACCAATACCACCCACTGCCACCTCGATGGGAAGGTTCTTTCTGTTTAGGGAGGTAAGGCCCAGGGGAGACGTCCCCGGTAACTTGGGTTTTTGAGAAGGAAAGAGGTTTTAGCAAGGCTAAGTGATAATGATCCTCCTCACAAGTCACCACATGATCAGAAAGTCCTAGCTTACAGCCAATAAATATGCCCAGAAGTAATAACCAATAATATCACTTGCCCGAGAACAAGACAACAATAATACAATGTATATGCAAGTTTGCTTGCTGGTTAGTACTTCATATGGTCAATGTAAAGTTCTGGAACTATGTAAAGTTCTGGAACTAAATTGAATGTATATGAAGAAGCTTTTGAAGTCTCTATGAAAATATTCTAATGGTGGTGATATGAGTTTTGTCTTCTCTCATAGTATGTATTTCTTGTATTCGTGAATTCCATTTGCACTGTCTTATGTTTAAATGGGAGATTTAAAAGCTCATAATTCATCCTATGATTCTCTTGGCTTAAGCAATTCAAACTGTGTAATTTTCTTCCTAGTTAATTCAGAATTCATTTCAGTAATGCTTTGACACAATTGTTTGTTTTCTCTTTCCTCTTACACCCTTCTTAAATACAATTTACAAATCATATTCATTGCCTCATTTAGCCTTTATCCTCTGGAGAGTTCTACCGACCAGTTATTGTTTTCATTCACTTTCAGAATTTCGACTCCATAGCCCTAAGTGTCCCTCCCCTTCATTGCCAACAACTTTATAAAAAACCCCTAAATAAACCAAATCTAGCCATTGTTTTCTAAAGAAATATCAAGTGACATGAGAGAGCCCTCTCTGAGCTAAGCAGGCTAGTTCCCGTCTCTAAAGATGGTTGAAATAATTACCTCTATCGTTTGTCTATCAGTCGAAATTTTTTTATAGAGTGCTAACATTCTAGTGTCATTGCTAGGGAACGAAGGAGAAATATTCCCTAGGAGAAATGACAAAGTTTAGTACTGAGTAATAATGGTGAAGAGTATTCAGACACAGAAAGGTTGTGTATCATTCACCTGGCGACTCCATTTTCAAGAATCTAGAATTCAAAATTTTTATGACGACTCCACTGCCCAAAGACTCAGTAGCCTGAAGGTTTTATTGGTGGCTCCACTCAAGCTTCAAATGCAATTCATAGATTCCACTGGAAGATGAGACCCCTTGACAAAGGTATGAAAGGATACCATGGGAAAAAACAAGTACCTAAAGTTGTGTTTTTCCAAGACTTAATATTTCTTATTATTAATTAACTTTTGTCCTTTCCTAAACATGCTAAACAAATTTTTCTTTACCTACTGCATTCAAATGGTGATCATGATAATCCTGAAATTGGATACCATCCTCTTAAAGTTATACAGATATTTCCTCATTTTATCACTGATTTTGATCAAAATCTCCCATTCGAGCCATGTGATAACTGTGACCAGGTTGATGAGCCTCATGAAACCAAGGCCAATATTTCAACTCCTATACTTGATCCTACACCCTTCAAGATTCAACATAGATACATACCCTTAAAATTAGCACACATCCTTCATTGTTTTCCTCCAAAAAATTATGAGTTCCTACCTGTGTTTGATGGGGAACTTGGTTCCATCACAACTGAAAAACACATCCAAGAGTTCGACCATTTTATAGATTTGTTTGAGATTGCAGCCAGAGACAATTAGGTCATGGGAAGAATTGAAGAGTGTTTTTTCGAAGTTTTGGGGCAAGAAAAAATATCTAGACCTACAACTTACAGAATTCTATTCCTTGAAATGGAAAAGCAATGAAACTATTTCCACATTCAGTAGAAGGTTTTCTAGTATTTACTATGATATTCCCATAGAAATTCAACCCACTGAAGCTGATTCCATGCTCCAGTATACTATTACCCTTCACCCAGATTTGTGTTTCCTCTTGTTGGAAAGAAGACCTAAGACCTTACAAAAAATGTTTGATGATGCCCAGGAGATTCAACACAATATCCTAGCATGTGAACAGATTCAAAAGGAAAGGTTGGGTGCTCTAGGATAGGAGAATGAATATGAACAGAGAACATTTGACTGGAATTTTGAGCATAAAATTGATGATATCATAGGTCCTCTTGAAGTTTTGAATGTAAATGATTTTTCAAAGGATCATATCCTACTTATTGAAAGAGAGGGAACTTATGTAGTTTTTGATCCACCCCATGACAAACATGGAGCTTATTTTTTCATATATTCATTTGTAGACAGTCAAGAAGATGAATTTGCAAATCAGTTTGTTGAAGAACAGGTTGATGTGCCAAGTTTTTCCTTGCTAGATGATATTGCAGATGTTGCTAATTTTCCTGTGTATGATGAATATAATGATGATTATGATGTTGACTTCTTAGAACAACCAACTGCATTTTATCTCCTTGAGAATGTTCCTTTTTAGCAGTATAGTGAAATCCATCAACTTACGTATCACAGTCACAAAGAAGAAGGTACTAAAATAGCTGAAGTAAGTTCTTTGCCTTTATGCTTTCCTTCATTTGAATTGTTAAAAGAAAATGCTAAGATCATCATTGAAACAAAGGGATGTGTGCTGATGCCAAATTACACCGATTCACTGAAACAAGTTGACAAGAAAGTGTAGCCATTAGGCAAAGAAGAATCTGAAAATAAGTGTGTTCAACAATCCAAATGAATTGAGGAACATGCATATGACAATAGTGAAGAAAATTTTGAATAAGGTGGAAGAACCTTGCCATTGTGCTTCACTTCTTTCAAATTTCTAAATAAAAATGTTTATAATGTTTTAGATCAAAAACCCTCCAGTCATGATGTTGAATCTGAAGAAATAAATGAACTTGCAAATGAAAACTATCTCCCATTGTGTTTTTCTTCCTTTGAATCGTTAAGAACAAGTAAAAAGATGAAGATGATCAAGAAATTGTTGCTAAAATTTATTTTCTTTCTCCTGAACTTGATGAAGACATTCAATAATATTTCCAGCAAGACAAAGTGTTTCAAAGTTGTCTTTCTTCCCCTATGAATGATGTGGTTTTTCAAATTCTAAGTGGCCTAGACATGGATGAGGATTCTAAAAATGAATTTATGGAAACTTCGAGCAGTGAACAAACAACTGGCATAGAGTTTCAGGAAAGTAACAAAACAATGTATGCCACTTTTCAATCAGGAATAAAGAAAGTAAATAAAGAGGCAATTGTTCTATTTGATCCTTTTGAAAATCATGGTTTTGAAAATGCATCCATGAGAACACCAGACCGTGAAATAGTTCATGCTGTCAGTATTTCACATTTGCAAGGAGATTGTGAACAAGAACTTATTCCCATTCATTTGTTTGAAAGGAAAAATGACAGTTCTCAAGAAAATTTCCAGAAGGTTAATAAAACCAAATCAGAACTGTTTGATGAACAAGAAGATAGCCTTGATGCACATAATATGGCTGTCATATTTGAATATGTTCAAGAATGTATGAATATTTTTGTTGATATGCATGGAAGAGTAGACAAACCTATTGCTACAATTTCATCTGAAAATGTTCTCAAGATTAAAGAAGTAAAGCAAGAACAACAAATACTTGTGATGGAAACCTATGTTTCTGTTTTTGTTCATCAAAAAGGAATGTTCTCTCATGTGTTTTTTGACCCTGTGGCATGCTATATGGAGAATTTTAAAAATCAGAATTTACAGTTGATGATGGGTTGTAAGCTTAGAAATGAAGAGGATGACAAATCCATGTCAGTATTAGATATGGATTTCCTTATACCATAAGTTTCATTTAAGTTAGGACCGTCTTTCAATTCAGAAGGTTGTTATTTACAACAGTCTCAGCAGATTTTTCAGCCTCTTAGTGGAAATCAACTGGGTAAATCACCTAAAAACAAGAATGCAGTGGAAGAAATAAAACATGATTGTTGTTTTATGCATGTGTTGGAAGATCCCTTTGCATTTTTTCTAGAAACAATGAACAATCTTAATAATTTCGAAATTCTAAGATTCAAATTCATACATAACTTCTCGGATGGGTTACCAGTGAACAAGATTTGGAACAAGCATGTACAAAATAAACAAGTAGTGGATAAAATGTTGTCATGGATGCATTGACATTTTGATTTCATTTGATCTACAATACATTTGCGTAATTAGGGTAGGTAGGCATAAATGAGATTGTAGATCAAGCATTTCCAGGTTTGGATTTCCAAATAAAGTATTCATTTGTATTTTAGTAGTATATCCATAATCCAACACTCACTTTCCAGGTCAGAACATGGTACATACCTATTGCGAGACCCATCCAATGGATAAGGAACCGGTTCTACATGTTCTTTGCTACCTCACAGGGAGGATAACATCCCCAATTGGAGCCCATTGTTATCACTATAATGATTCTATGTGGAATCCAAGTCTTGGTACTTAGCAAGCGGTTAAATTGGTGTAGAGGTGCGACAAACTAGAGGACAATGCCAAATCTAATGAAAGTGTGAAGTTGACAGGACTCGGTGGGTCATGGATCGTGGACATCGTAGATCAACGGTCATGGAGCATGTCAGGTCGAGAACTAGCGCGTGGGATAATCTCTTGAAAGCGGGCCGATGAGAATACCACGGTTTCGTGTCAAAGCTACATGGCACCTCTAGATGCATATTGGGGGGTTTTATGGGATACATCAATAGGTGCAGACACTAACTGATCTCCCTAGATCCACCTAGATCTAGAACAAAACACACCAGAACCTGATGCTTTCCTTAAGTTTTAAATATTTAATTTACTAACTAAAGAGAGATAGGTGACATACCGTTTAAATGTCACTTCCTTTCGCATTCGCCATCCTAGCTCCATTCCAATTCCCACACAATGATGAACCTGCAAAAGAAAGCAACCAACCAAAGTAATAGCAATAGCATAAAATCAATATAAACCTATGTATGTGATCAAGGAATCATACAATAAAACACAACAAGCTTTATAGGAAAGAATCATATTACTGTATCATATTGAATGTGAAAGAGAGATTACAACCATGGCCTTGATGTTGTAAGATCCCTTCCAACTATCCTTCATTCTCCACACACTTCCATTCTAATAATTCTGAGAGCACAGATCCGATAATATTCACAATCTATCTTGACAAAGAAAAAACTCAAAGACACTCCAACCAAGCTAATAATTCCAAACCAAATCCAACTTATCCCTTCTCCATGAGATCTCCTCTCCTTTTATAAGATGAAGAGGATAAGGTGAGGAGGTTAGGATGATCCCACTAAATCATTAAAGCGAGTAAGATCCAAACCATTCTTATGTCACCTCACCACAGAAGTTTCTCCTTCTAGAAGATTCGAGAAAACGCTCGTTTTTCCCACGTGTAAGCATTCTCGCACCCTGCCTATAGAGAAGAATGTGAACTCCTCACAGCCTAGCTATGATGCAGCCTATGAGAATCAGGCATTGTTTCACCCTAGCTATAATGTAGCCTGTGAGCTTTGTTTTTTATAGGGTTTTTACGAAGGAAAATGCAACTTCTTTTCTCAGGAAAAGTTCTTCTATCTTCTTCCTTCAGGAACTCATGCCACTGACCCCTCTGAAGAATACATATAGGTTTACATCATTAACGGTCATAGGGATGATGAAAATAATGTGTAACAGAGAGCCCCCCAAAGTATGAAGTTAGAACAGAGTGATAGCTAAAATACTTTTTCGAGTGTGTAAGGAACAAGGAACAGTCGGTCGGAAACCTGCCAACAAATAAGGAAATACAGTACAATAATATATCATCACTGAGATAGGCATTCCCATACTTATGAATCAAATCTGAACATAGGCATCATTGAGATAGGCATTCCCATCACTGAGATAGGCATTCCCATATTATGAATCAAATCTGAACATAGCCACCAAAAATACACTGTGGATCTATGTGTTAAAGATTCAAATTTGAACATAGCCACCAGACATACAATGTGGATCTATGAAACAGTACAAACTAAATATACTCCAATGCAACCTGAATCTGTCATAAAATAGTCAGGGTCTTCATCTCCACCACTCTATAGTACGAATCTAACCACGTGATTACAGGTGCTGAAGTCGAACATGGTAGAAACCACTTGATTACCGGTCATTAGTGTATACCGTTAACAAGTGTGAGAGAAATCACCATTAATGCCAATGACTCCCAACGTACACTAGTACAATCCAACAAATGTGAATTAATGAGATGAAGTCGAACACTCAGTAGAATCTTTCGATTAGGGGTCAATAATGAAAACCCACTATCGAAAGCAAGGAAACCTACCATTGAGGCATGCAAGTTCCAAGGTACCAATTGGTTTCTAAGTCTAATTCCTGGATAATCAGTTGAAGTCGACAGGAAACGACTCGTCACAGGAGGGTCTTAATGTATCCCCCATCAATGACATGAAACAGGTCAAAATATTTGAGGTAGATCAAAGTAACAAGTGATTTAGGACTGACTCAAGGATGGCCAACACAATAGAAGGCTTAAGGACTGCAAAAATGGTCGACGCAATAGAAGGATTTTCGGGTTGAACATCTCTTTTGAACATATTGACGACATGACAACTGTCTTGGAAACACTGACTCAACAATAAGGATCACAAACCAATTTGTAATCTTATAAAAGAGTATGATCAGGAGACAAGAGGATTTTCCAACCTAGATGCAAAGCAAGTGAAAGGGTGTCATGCTCAAAAGCGACTCTTCCATAGAATACAGGTTTAGACACATTTATTTCCCAATTTTTCCCCCACCATTTCTGGCGAGTACCTCTTTATTTTTACACAAGCTTGAGGAGGATAACATATGCTTGAAATGTAATCTCATCCTTCAAATGAGTCCCTCAGAGTATGTTTAACGAACCCTAGGAAGGAGTGGTTCGATCCCATAAGGGCCTTTCGATGTTTATTTAACGAGTCCAAAGATAGAAAACTCGGGGGTTTTCATGTTTTGAGAGTCTGAAAAAAACTTATAGAGAACTCTCCCATTTCCTTTTTCGTAAATTAGTTCAACGAGACCGAAAAAGTGATAAACTATCGCCCATCGAACATTTTCTTCAAATACTTTTACGAGCGTGAAAAGAACAAGATCGCTCGGCAATATTTTCATGTTTAGAGAGTTTGAAAAGAGCTTAAAGGTGACTCCAGGTGGTTCATTTTTTGTGTAACCTTTACGAGTCCGAAAAAGTGATAAATGTATACTTGGTTACATTCTCATGTATTTATGAGCATGAGAAAGAACAAATACTAAGCTTGGTAACTTATTCTCATGTATTTACAAGCATGAGAAAGAACAAAGACTAAGATCAGGATTGTTTTTTTACGCAAGCTTTAAAACCAAAACAAAACTATGCTTGGGATAGATTTTCATTTTTACATAAGCTTAAAAACTAAACAAAACTATGCTTGGACCTAGTTTCATTTTTACACAAGATTGAACTAGAGGAAACTATGCTTGAGGTAAGTGGTTTCATTTTTACACAAGCTTGAACCATAGAAAAATATGCTTGGACTTCCCAATGCATAACACATGGATGGTTGTTACTTAGCACCCAACTTAAGAAACTAGCGGCTCTAAATTCATCATGAAGTTCAGAGGCTGAAAGCATTGCCCCCTAAGCTTCAGTTTCATCCAACTGTGAAGGAGAATGAAATGACGCTTCAAATACTACACATAGGACTTGACCCAAACATAGAGGGGGAAGTTGTTTCATTTTTAAATGAGCTTGACGTAGGAGAAGAACTATGCTCATGAATCTAGGTATAATATCAAGACCACTGTTTCATTTTTATCGAGCTTAACACAGAAATGGGAACTATGCTCATAACCTCTGTTTCATTTTTTAACGAGGTTGCCACAGAGACGCGAAAACTATCCTCATAACTGGTTTCATTTTTTAACGAGCTTGAAATCAGAAAACCATGCTCAAAGACCTCTGTTTCATTTTTTAACGAGGTTGCCTCAGAGACGCAAAAACTATCCTCGAAACTGGTTTCATTTTTTATTGATCTTGAAATCAGAAAACCATGCTCAAAGACCTCTGCTTGATCATGGCTTCCAAGAGGACAATGCTCTGGAAGAACACCATGTCAAGGGATAAAAATCGGTCATGGCTTCCAAGAGATCTTCACTGGATGGAAGAAAAACACTCTGGAAGGATGCCATGTCGAGGGTTGCGACAGGGGTAAGGAGATCAGGCTCTAACAACCCTATCGAAGAGATAACCATGTCAACTACTAGATCTAAGTCATCAGAAGTTGAAGCCATGGGCGACAATGCCACATAATTGACCTGTGACGGAGGTGATATCGTCTGCATATAAGAACCATTTAGGGAGGTAATCCAGTCGGGGTCAATGAATGAAAGTTGATCAATAGTCACAACTCGTCCATCGTGAGAGAAAGATATCACAAGAAAAAGAGAAGACACAATAGCTTTCATGGCATAGACATAATCCCTCCCAAGAAGTAAAGCGAAATCCAAGGGATCTTGGACTACCATGACATCAATAAAGACAGTTTTCCCTCCCAAAGTTATAGGAAACTGAGGAAGGGTCCCTAAAGGTTGACTGGTTCTTCTATTAAAAGACAATAGATTCTATGTAACCGACGCAAGTGGAGGATGACCCAAAGCTTGCCAAGCAATAAAGGACAAAATACTAATAGACGAACCTTCATCTATCAACGTTTGAGGAACATCCCGACCACAAACCTGTACTGTAATCTAGAAATGAATGTAAGAGGGAAGATGAGGTCCATTTATCACACCCCAATCAAAATGGATGGCCTCATTACTTGGAGGGGGTCCTACGGGAGAAGGAGGAATACCCCTCAACATGGTAGAGTTTTACTCAACGAGAAAAACATGGGAAATATCGGGTTTACTCTCGCATGGGAGAGTAGGATCGACCGATGAAGAGATCAGATCAACCACTTGGGTTTCATTCTCCAAGGGGAGAATGGGGTTGACAGGTGGAAACAGATCGACCACTTGGGTGACACTGTCTAATGAGAGAGTGGGATTGACCAAGGATGGGATCAGATCGACCGCTTTAGTTCACTCTCTGAGGGGAGAGCGGGATTAACCGAGGATGGTATTGGATCAACCACTTTGTCAACTGGTTCAACTAAGGACGTGACCATATTAACTACATGATTAATCAGTTTGACCGACGATGGGTCTGGAGTGATCATTCCATCAACTATTGGAGGGTTGAGAGAAAGCTCACGGTAAGCAACTAGAATTTGAGGCTGTGAAACAGTCATGTCTTCCAGTAATTTCGAGGCTTCATCCATATGAGGGCAAAGGTGAGTGAGATGAATCCCTTTGCATAACATGCATAGGAACTTGCCTCTACTTTTCTTCTTCCCAACTGTATTGTGACTAGATGATGGGAGGTCATCAACATGTTGTTCAGAGGTAAACGGTGTGGACTGGAAAGGAGCTGTAGACCATGACTTTATGACCTTGGATAGACCAAGGCAATCCTTAAGAATATGGTTACCCTTACAAATCCTACAAGGGTACTTGGGCTTACGAGTTGTTTGGGTGATTTTGACATCATCAACACTCCCAGCATGATTAACAGTAACTGGTTGTTTTCCAACATGTTTAATAGTGGTTGGAGGTTTTTACCCTTGTTTATTTTCCTTCTTCTTACTCTTCCTTTTATTCTTCTTCTTATCCACCGATGATCCAGGTGGATATCGGTGGCCACCCACCTTTTCCAAATGGCTTAAAACAGTTTTCTGGCAATTTTGGCAATTTACTATTTTTAGCAGGTTTTAACTTCTGGGGCCATTTTGAGGGTCCAAATGAAGGTTTTTCGAGATATAGGTTCTCAATGATATCCAAAGGAATGATTGATCCCCCAAAATGAATCTCCTCAACAATACCTTTCCAACGAGCTATCACACGCCTAAAACGAAGATCGTATGCAAAAGTTACGACCCTGAGAAGTTGATGTACTCACTTACCCAAACGGGGCCCACATGACTTTTGCCGCTTCATCTCCTAGGGTTAGGTTTTTGGATGCCCAGGACTTTTGGCATTCCTGTTTATTGTAAAATGGCCTTCAAATCCTCATTTTAATCATCTTCTTGTGAATGCGAGTAGCCGTCACATCTCTTCTCAGAGATAAGCTGCCACCATTCTGGCGAGTCTTTCACTCTGTATTTTTACAGTCTCTATACATTTCTTTCATTAATAGAAATCATGTATTACTGTATATCTATGTTATTATTGAATATCTGCGATATATCTGTGCATTTCTTTATTATATCTCCGATCTCATTTTGTGCCAAAAATAATCCGGATCAGTGGTATCAGAGCAGGCTGCTCTTGATCATTTTTTCAGTGCATGTCCCCGACGAGGTCTGATTATAGCAAGTTGAGTCTTGAGCTTGTCTCTCTTGAATACAATCGCTCTCGCACGCCCAATAAACCCTCAATGGCGGAAGAAAATAAAAAATGATGGAGCAGATGATCCTATCAGTTTGTTGCTTGAGCAAGCTCTCACGCGACAGAGGGACGAAATGATGGAGAATTTTTCCCACATCCTTAAACACTCGTCGATAGCATCAGGCACATATTCATCAAGCGACCACATTGGAGGCACCTCACCTATTGTCACGACCGTAGCAATTCAACCAGAAGAGCCAACAGATCCTAAACAGGGGGAGCGCCTTTTTCATTCATAGATGTGGGTGAAGGGGACCCCACTGCATTTTATTGTTGATAGTGGAAGCCAGAAAAACCTCATCTCAACAGAGGTCGTCAAACAATTGGGATTGTCGACAACACCACACCCACAGCCATACAACAGCGGGTGGTTTCAGCAAGGATGAGATCTTCGTGTCAGCCAATAGTGTCGATTGTCATACGACATCCAACCCTTCAAGGATGAGGTATTATGTGATGTTGCCCCACTGGATGTTTGTGATGTTCTCTTGGGCCAACCATATATGTGGAGACACCATGCTGTTTATGAGTCTCGACCCCGTAGTGTCATTGTTACTTTGGGGGGTCATCTCTATAGAGTACTAGAGGTAGTTTCGACTACTTTTCCACCTAAAAAGTGTCACAAGGTAGTATCTCATACTGCAAAATCCAGCTTCTTCACAATTTGTTCAAAAGGAGAACAAAAGAACACTGCAACCACTACAGGCTTGCCCAAAGCACCTTCTATCCAACAGAAGCAGGTCGACAAGGTTGCAGAAAAGTGTGAAGATTCCTTCTGCACATCATCCTCTCATGTATCTCAACTTGTTGAACAACCTCAACCTCAATAGTTTCATGATAGATTTCCACAAACTGAGCAACACGACGTCTCCAACAAGACAAGAAACTCACCAAGATGTAGATTCAAAAAACGCTTTTCCCTCTCCCCCGGGAACTCAACCCAATGAAGACCATTGCTTCATAAGGAGGGAGGATTGATCTAGATGGATATCGGTGGCCACCCACCTTTTCCAAATGGCTTAAAACAGTTTTCTGGCAATTTTGGCAATTTACTATTTTTAGCAGGTTTTAACTTCCGGGGCCATTTTGAGGGTCCAAACGAAGGTTTTTCGAGATCAAGGTTCTCAATAATATATAAAGGCATGATTGAGCCCCCAAAATGAATCTTCTCGACGATACCTTTCCAACGAGCTATCACATGCCTAAAACGGATATCGTATGCAAAAGTTACGACCTTGGGAAGTTGATGTACTCACTTACCCAAACGGGGCCCACATGACTTTTGGCGCTTCATCTCCTAGGGTTAGGTTTTTGGATGCTCGGGACTTTTGGCATTCCTGTTTATTGTAAAAAGGTCTTCAGAGCCTCATTGTAATCATCTTCTTGAGAATGCGAGTAGCCATCACATATCTTCTCAGAGATAAGCTGCCACCATTCTAGCGAGTCTTTCACTCTGTATTTTTACAGTCTCTGTACATTTATTTCATTAATAGAAATCATGTATTACTATATATCTATGTTATTATTGAATATCTATGATATCTCCGTGCATTTATTTATTATATCTCTGATCTCATTTCGTGCCGAAAATAATCCGGATCAACCGAGTTACTAGCTTTAGAGATTTCACTCGGCAAAGAAGATGAAACGGAAGAAGACCTTGCAAGTGAAGAAGGTGAAGAAGATCTTACTGGTGAAGAAGGTGAAGGATCAACATGAAGTTGATGATCTTGGGGGGAAGTTCTTACAAATGAAGCACTAACTGCATTCGGGATTAACTGAGTAGAAATCAACCATACCGGTAATCCAATTGTGAGACCTGGAAGGCTCAAAGTAGCGATGTGAGGAGGACCAATGTTTCCATAAGAAGGAAAAACAAAAGGTTCCCCTAGAGAAAGGGTTCCTTCATTGGTCATTTCGAGAACTGACGCCATATAAAACAAATCCAACCTAGAGTCTACTAGGGAAAACGAACAACACATGCTAAAAATCTAGGAAGCAAGAAAACAAACAAAACCTTCTCACAATGAGCACACTAGTTGGTGATGAAATCCAACGTCACGGGAACAAAGTAAGAAGGGGTTGAGATAGAGCGGGTGGAAAATTTACATTGACAACCTGCTTAACAGACTTACACCCTGGTGAAAGATCCCACACATAATCGTGGGTATACCCTCCAAGGAGCCCAAGTGAGTTTGGCCAACGTCGATTCCAGGTACTGTGAAGACTTGCCCCTCCACAGTCACCTTGTGTAAAGACCCTAAAGAGATAGGAAACTAAAGTTACCACCAACAACAATGATGCCTGGGGAGACAGTCGACAGTCCGATCCACACGCAAAGGCAGGGTATTGAGCCCGAAATCAAATTTAAAGGCTTCCACTCATCATTTTGGGTATACCTTCAAGCGACCCCCATAATACGCGCAATCTCTACACCAAGACCAACAAAGAAGGGTGAGTAACTCTGCCAGTCTCAATGCGAACTCGTGATTGACCCTTGTGTTAGAAGGGCTTCCCAGGACAAAATGTAATAAGCGGATTTAACCGCTCCCTAACTCAATATTCTATGTTTGTTTGCAACTCTGGAAAGTTATCTTTCATACCTATTCCAAAGCCCTACAACTAATCTAATGTAGGTTTGCTACCAGAAAGTATAAAAAATGTCTAATCAGTTTTTTATAAGCGCTTTATTTTATGGATGTTGTTACTCAATAGGAAAATGGAGTGAACAATATGGTGTTTTGACCGACTCGAAAGTTATGCAAAGAGATGAAGATACAATCTTTTCATTTCGATGAAAGCTATGCTACAAGAAAGAGAAAACATTTATCATTCCCAGATGCACAATGTCCCAAAATCTTAAAACTCATCAATATCAATATTCTCAAAAAATGAGAAAAATGTATTGTACACCAATGCATGATTCATGGGCCCCCCCAGCCATGAGGGGAAATTTTTTTGGAATTTAAGACCAAAAAAAAAAATGCCAAGAATCATGCAATTTCGCTGCTTCAAATGGAAGGATGCCCCCAATCTAATATAAATAAAGAAATTAAATCTTTTTGTTTCAAAAATTTCACGAAAAGCAATAATGAACTTTGTTAAAACAAAGAAACCCAAACTAAAAGTTTTCTTTTAAAGCGAACTATTCAGAAGAAATATGATCTTTCTCTAAACAATTCTAAAGAAAACACATGCTTTGTAATTGAACGACACTCAAAGCAAGAGACTAATCCTTCAAAACCAAA
Organism: Picea glauca; assembly: GCA_000966675.3. Lineage (NCBI taxonomy): Eukaryota > Viridiplantae > Streptophyta > Pinopsida > Pinales > Pinaceae > Picea > Picea glauca. The sequence continues at coordinate 507,124 of JZKD02S1993205.1, read as the reverse complement.
CAAAGCAAAGATGGCTAAAAGAAACTCAAATAATGTCAAGAAGATTGTAAACACATCAATATAGGCTCCAAAAGTTCAATCCAGCTGATCAAAGAAAAACTGGGCATCAAAAAGATAGGAAGACCTAATCCAAAACTTTTACAAATGAGTTTACAGCCTGGTAGTGGGGTACAGTGTGAGAGTTAGGGATTCTCGCAGTCTATATATAGGTAGGGTGGGAGAAGGTCGCACTGAACTGAACAGTAGGGTGCGAACATCAATGATTCTCACAGGCCACAGAGAGGTACAGTGCGAGAAGGTTTGTAATCAAGAAAAATTTGGAAAAAGGACAAAAATTTTGAGTGAAATTTTAGATCCAGAGAGTTTGGATGGATCTCCCACAGACTCAGAGACCATAAATCAAGAAATCAAAGCAAGGGAAACTAGACTAATTAGGAAACAATCTGTTTCCCCAGTGGAGTCGCCAATTTTGTTATGGGATAAATCGGTAGGTGCGGAGACTCACTGATCTCCCTAGATCCACCTAGATCTAGAGAAAAACACACCAGAACATGACATTTTCCTTAAGTTTTAAATATTGAATTTACTAACTAAAGAGAGATAGGTGACATACCATTTAAATGTCACTTCCTCTTGCCATCGCCATCCTAGCTCCGTTCCAATGCTCATGCAATGATGAACCTACAAAAGAACGCAACCAACCAAAGTGATAGCAATAGCATAAACTCAATATAAACCTATGTATGTGATCAAGGAATCATACAATAAAACAAAACAAGCTTTATAGGAAAGAATCATATTATTGTATCATATTGAATGTGAAATAGAGATTACAACCATGGCCTTGATTTCGTAAGATCCCTTCCAACTGTCCTTTGTTCCCCACACACTTCCATTCCAAGAATTCTGAGAGCACAGATCCGATAATATTCACAATCTATCTTGACAAAGGAAAAACTCAAAGACACTCCAACCAAGCTAATAATTCCAAACCAAATCCAACTTAGCCCTTCTCCATGAGAGCTCCTCTCCTTTTATAAGCTGAAGAGGATAAGGTGGTTAGGATGATCCCACTAAATCATGAAAGCGAGTAAGATCTAAACCATTTGAATGTCACCTCACCATGGAAGTTTTGCCTTCTAGAAGATTCAAGAAAATGCTCATTTTTCCCACGTGTAAGCATTCTTGCACCCTGCCTATAGAGAAGACTGCGAACTCCTCGCGACCTAGCTATGATGTAGCTTGCAAGAATTAGGCATTCTCGCACCCTAGCTATAATGAAACCTATGAACTTTCTTTTTTATAGAGTTTTTACAAAGGAAAATGAAACTTCTTTTCTCAGGAAAAGTTCTTCTCTCTTCGTCCTTCAGGAACTCATGCCATTGACCCCTCTGAAGACTACATATAGGTTTACATCATTAACGGTCATAGGGATGACGAAAATAATGTGTAACAGGGGGGAAAGCGGTTGAACTAGAAACCACTCGATCCCATCCCAATGTCACGTGTCAAAATATCATTAGATGTGTCACATATAAGGATCACATGTGGAAAGGGAAAGTTGACGGACAATCAAATCACCCCAAGGCACTTGTTTGGGTACTTTTCGTCTGTGCGATTCTAGGTGAGCACCGCCAAAAAACTAATCTGAAAGCTCATTATTCGAAATCAATAGCCGCACGTGATAAGTCGTGGTCATTGCAAGGAATTTCGTCGGTAACCTATGATTGGCACTCAATGAAGACTGTCATTCAAAAATGGGTGACATTACTCTGTTTTGGACAATTAACGTTTCATTCCAGAACGGGGTAATCAAAAATCGAATTGTCCGTCTAATTCCTGTACAGCTAAGGGAGACAAGCTCATGCTTTCGGGAAAACCAGAGAAAATGGAGAAGACAGATCCAATGGCTTTCAACGAACTGGGATATTCAAATAATCGGACAAAATTATCGACAAAGAAGAAAGAAAATCTTGCTACACGAATGAATTTCATACAAAGTTTTCGGTTGAACCAGGGTGAGGTGAAAAAATAAGATTAAATTCTATCATGAAGGATTTGATCATCAATGGATACGCAGATGGATGTCCCATGCAATCTAGCAAGGGTAAAAGGAGCAGGCGACGGAAGACAAAGGTTAAAGTTGAAGTAGTTGAAAGTGTTGGAGAAAACCAGCCTGCTTGGCTTGACACATTAAAGGAAGAAATTGCTAATATGAAATAGATTTCAGGCTAAATTAAGTATGTTTTAGATAATTTTTTAATGATACAGACAAGTGGAATTCAAGGAAAAAATCTCAAATATGTCAGTTTTTGTTTATAACGTCCCCTAGAAAATAGGATTTTTAGTTGTTGTACGTTACTCCTTCCGCGGCCAATGTCTATTTTTAGAACTTTGGGGAAGATGTTTCATTTTGAATCCCATATGTAATTTATGTATATATGCTATTACAAAGATAAATGAATGGTTGGACTTACCGGAGAGGGGCCTGCCCTCGTAATAGGAGAACTATGTAAATTTCTGGAACTAAATTGAATATATATGTAGAAGCTTTTGAAGTTTCTATGAAAAGATTCTAATGGTGGTGATATGAGTTTTGTCTTCTCTCATAGTATGTATTTCTTGTATTCGTGAATTCCATTTGCATTGTATTCTATTTAAATTGGAGAGTTAAAAGCTTAGAATTCATCTTATGATGTTCTCGGCTTAAGCAATTTAAACTGTGTAATTTTATTCCTAGCTGATTCATAATTCATTTCAGTAATGCTTTGACGCAGTTATTTGTTTTCTCTTTCCTCTTACACCCTGCTAAAATACAATTTACAACTCAGATTCATTGCCTCATTTAGCCTTTATCATCTGGAGAGTTCTACCAGCCAGTTATTGTTTTCATTCACTTTCAGAATTTCGATTCCATATCCCTAAGTGTCCCTTGCCTTCATTTCCAACAAATTTATAAAAACCCCCAAAACAAACCAAATTTAGCCACTGATATCTAAATAAATATCAAGTGATACGAGAGATCCCTCTCTAAGCTGAGCAAGCTAGTGCCCGACTCTAAAGATGGTTGAAACAATTACCTCTGTCATTTGTCTATCATCCGGAAAAAATTTACAGAGTGCTAACAACTTCGATGATAGCTTCGTCCGAAGGAAAAGTCTCATCGAGGCAGTCATGTGAACAAGACAACAAAGTGGTCCACACAAGCCTAGGAACGAGATCCTCCTCATTCGTCAGCAAGGTAACAAGATCATAATCAGCGGTAGAGTCAAGAACAACTTGATACACAATCTCTGCTGCCGATAATGGCATGTCCATTCCAACATGCAACTGACCTTCACAAGATGAAGCTGGGGATTATTGTAATGTAAGATTTCTTCATTTGCGTGAGATCACATATTTTGTTGTGTCATTCAACTCTTCACATGTTGTATTTGCTTTTCCTTCATGTAGTTATCCATTCCTATATTGATTTCATTTACACAATCTCCCATTCCTAGATTGATTTCATTTACGTGATTTCTCATTCCTAGATTAATTTCATTTTCGCAATTTCCCATTCCTAGATTAATTTCAATTCCAAGTCGTATGTTTCAATTCCCTACATTAGATTAATGATTCAATTTCAGTTGTAGCTTAAACATTAGATTAAATTAGTCCCACTTCAATCTTGCATAAACTTTGCGTGTGCTTCGTAAGTTTACGAACCTCGGATTGAACAATTGAATAGTTGGGCAAGTACTACAACTCAATTAATACAACGTTAGTTCGGCCCAATATAACGACTGTCGTTCCCTTGTTACAATTGTTGTTCCTTTTGGAGGTAGTGTTGTTCATTTGAATGGAACAACTGTCGTTCCTTTTGTTGTTCCTTATGCAAGTAGTGTTGTTCATTTGAATGGGACAATTGTCGTTCCTTTTGTTATGATTGTTCTCTCTTTGCAGGGGTTGCATATCTAGAGAACGGGTATTGAAAAAAGAAGGTAAGAACCTACGTAGGCAACAAGTAAAACACTTGTGCCAGCGCCTACCTTCAGATGATGCATAGATGTTATATTTTAGGACATATTTAGAGCCCAACAACCTCCTCATGGTGAAAGGGAGGCAGTTTAGAGATACCAAACTTATGATCTCAATAGAAAAGAGAGACATTGAAGGCATCAAACTTATGATCTCATAAGGGAGATAATCAGTGAAGCATAGTCATTTTGTTTGTGGATCATTTGAGCAAGGGGTTGGACAAGGAGAACTGGAAGAGGTTGTTGCAGCTTCATCAAAGGTATGTAAGTATCTCTATTGAGTTCTCATTAATACATGTGCTTGGCTTGTTTCCTTCAAGATTATGTTTATCTACATGAACTTGTCTTTAATGGATAGATCTAGTTTCAAGCTAATCATAGTAGAATAGGAAGCATGTTTTGTCTTTGATTGGATTGCAGGACTTGTTGAAGAGCTTGGATATTGGAGCTCAACTCGGAATGGACAAAGACAAACATCGTAAAAAGGTACATATTCTTCCTCTTCTCTATACATTAGTTTAGCTAGGTTTAAAGGGATGTCAGTGATCAATGTTATCACCTTTATGTCTTGTTCTTAGGAGTCTAGAGCCCAAGAGGGGTTTCACCTGTCCATAGGGGGATTTCCCTGTAACAATAACTCAACCGCAAATTGTCTTCCCATGAGGGATTTCACCATAAGGGGACCACTTTGGAGTTCATCCATTTGTACTTTATATAAACCATGACAAGACAATAATGAGTCATCTTTACATCAATCCAACTGGAATAACCCATGCAATACATCAATATGACATTGTCCCTTTGTCATTGATTCCATGCATGATCACATGATCCAACGATCAATACATGAATGTATAAAACCATCAATCAAAACATATTGATCCATATTCATCTATGCATCATATGACAACACATTGATCAATCCATTGACAATACACAATTCATCAATATACTATGAGAAGACATCGTTCCTTTGACATCAATGACAACATGATCCAATAATCTCCCTCTTTGGCATTGATGGCAATACCAACATTGATGTCAACACCAATCATTGATGGAAACATGTAGACAAGGCATTGCTCTACATCAATAGTCATCTCAATCACATAAATGTGACTATCTCTCGCCCTTTGACATCAATGGAAAAGGGTAGTTCTCTCCTTGGGGCTGCTCCCCTTGCCTGAAATCTCCTTGGGGCTTCTCCCCTTACATGAATGCCTTTGATTTTCCTATGAACAATATCTCCCTTTTTGAACAAGGGATATCACTTTGATGTAATGCTGAAGATATATCTCTCATGATCCCCCTGTGACCATCGCTCCCTCTGGAACTATGCCTATGTGCTCTTTCTCCAAGTATAGGGCTCTTTTTCCAAGTATTTATCTTTTCATCTGATAAATATCTCCTCCTGAAATCATGGGAAGAAGAATGAATCTCCCTATGGGTATGTCTCCCCCTTTCCTCTCTACAACATGAAAAATATGCTACCAATGCAATATGCTTCTGCTGCAAATGTTATTGCTCAACCAGAACATAGATCAACTACTCTTTCTATGAAAATCCTTGGACCTGTCCATGCATCAAACTTGTGCCATACCATACATCATGAAGGAAAATATATGTCAACAATGAATAGAGAATCATGAACAAATTATCAACCAAGTACATTTTGTGCCATACAATGTGCCAACCATGCAAGACATCCATGTACATCAACCATGTACATCAATACCATAATATACCATAAGATATCATCAATGGAGTGTATCGACCATATGCCAAGAACATGTGCCAATTGTGTACCAACCAAATGCCTCTACCAACATGCCAACCATGTGCCTCAACCAAGTGTCATATCACTCATGATATGCTTCTACCATGAACCAAGTGCCACAGCCATGTATTTCAACCATCAAGTATCAAAAGAAGTGTCTCAACTATATCAACCCATACATCAACAATTTCACCTAACATGTATCACCACTTGTACCAAGCAAGTGCATCAACCATGCACCAATACAACAACAAGATGAACTACAATCAATATGTGTTCCCATACATGTATGCTATATCAACAATAATCCATGTGTCAATCATAATGTTAGTAGGTGCCTCTAACAATGTACCAAAAGTGTACCAAACATGCATCAACTATAGATCAAGATATGACTCATCAATGGTGTACAACATGACCACCTCATCAACTCATCAACTACATGTCACCAATATGTAGCTTAACCACATGCCAAATGCATGCACCAAGATATCCAACAAACATGCCTCTAACAATTCATCATAAGGAACTCAGATATGTATCAACCATGTACCCCAACAATTCTGCCTTAACCACCATTCACTACAACAAATACTAAGCATCCAAAACTACATGTACTAGAAGTGTGTCTCAATAGATCAATGAAGTGCATTGTCCCATGTGTTAGACAACTGAGAGGGGGGGGCGTGAATCATTTATTACTGTGGTTAAACAATGATGCCCATTTTAAACTCATTACAGAACACTCAATGATGATCAAAATAGTTCAGGGAAGCAAGCAATAGATCATTCAAAATCACACACACATGAAGCATACAGAGACAAATATTCCTAAGGAAACCCATAAAGGGACAAAACCTATTCTTCTTAATATGATAAGTAGTCTTTATTTTCTGTACATTATCATTCTTATGATCACCAACTCTTTGTGAGGCTACCACCTCTGTTTTACAAGCTGCAACTTGCTGAGAGCACCAACTCTTTGATTTCTCTAGCACCCACTAGAAGGAAGCACGAACTCCCTGTTTTTTCTAGCACCCACTAGAAGGAAACACCAACTCCATGAGTGTTCCAGCACCAACTAGATGGAAGCACCAAATTCCTATCACACAAGAACCAAACTGGATGGAAACACCAACTTCCTGTGTTCAAGCACCCACTTGAAACTCTGAGGAAAATAGTCCCCCCTAGCACCACCCTACCACCCTGAGATATAAATCTTTTCTTGCTTAAATTTATTACAGTGATACAATATTTATCAATGACTTACCAGTCTCATCACTATTCTGCTACGTTGCTCTGCTATGCCTGCATCAATGTCTTTATGCTCACATCTTATTGTGCTTTATGCTCTGTGTGCCATGTCCGTTCTATGCACTATTCCTCCCTTCTACACTCTCTCACTCTGTTCATGTTGTATCCTTCATTACATGCAGTTCAACGCCATTATGCTTTTATTCATACTCTCATCCACCGTTACACTCCCATCTCCAACGCTCAAGTCAGCCATCCCAGAACACTCATTTCAGGAATCTCAGAATGCTCAAGAGCCATGATTCCAATGCTTAGGAACAATGATTCAACCACTCATGAACAATGATTTAGTTATTGTAACTGAATCATCACTGATCAATAAATTACGAGATGAAACAACAACCCTTCGATTAGATTCGGTTTGATTAGCATCGTTGGATTATATTTTATTTAAATATATTATATCACATGATCAATGATGGTGACCAGATGCTATGCTTAATGAGTGCTTGAGCGCTTATCAATTCAATGGTCACGATTCAATCTCCTAAAATGGATGACTGTTCTAACTTCAAAATTTCTCCCTTCGGAACTTTTGGGTTTGAAACCTTTCAAAAATTCTGAATCACATTTCCCAAACAGATAGGACGGTTTACATTTATTTTGTGGAAACAGATCAATTGTCAGAATTGATTCTTACAAGGATTAATCTGACGACCAGGACTTAATAAACCGTTGAGATGGATGGCCACCTTTTACTCCAGGTCTTCAGCTATTATACTTATGCTATCCTTCCACTATATCTTGATCAATGGTTGAGAGTACACTCGACATCAGATTGAGGGTCGAGATCTTCTTCGGGTCTCCGAACTTTGGATATTTCAAATATCAACCTCTTATTTCCTCTAGAGTGATCACCTGCTAGGTAATTCATAAGTGGTGTAGACCGCTTCCTATCAGTTAATACTTCCACTTATGCTATGCTTCCACTATAGTAGATCGATGTTCGAGAATGCTCCCGAAGTGATCTTCAGATCGAATGTCTCGTGTCCTTGCTGACATGGTCTGCCACATATGTCCTTAGCTAACATGGTCCACCACATGTCCTTGCTGACATGGTCTGCCACATGTCCTTGCAGATGAGGTTTGCTGACGTAATCTGCTGACGTGGTCTTCCACATATGTCCTTTTCTGACGTGGTCCGCCACATGTCCTTACCGACGTGGTCTGCCACATGTCCTTGCAGACAAGGTTTTATGATGTAATCTACTGATGTAGATCTCCTTGATCTAATGGTCATCGTATGTTCTCTAGATCTGACGGTTCTTATTCATTTCGGATTTTTGGCTCTCCGAGCTTCGCGTTTTTCAAATCTCAAACCGAAAAATCTGAAGTGATATTTTTTCGGAGCTTAACCTCCTCACATTTTTAAACCCGAACTAAATGTTGTTGGTTGATCATGATCCTAGATCGATGGTTCGATATGTTTGTGATGCATCTCTTATATATTATCTTGTCCTTCCACTTAGAATGTTCCAACGACTGACGAAACTTTGCATTTCGGGAATTTCAAATCTCAAATTTTTCAGAGCGTAACCTTCTCACATATTTAGACCCGAAGTGAATGATGTTCATCGATCATGTTCTTAGATCGATGGCTCGATCTATCTACGGTGTTTCTCTTATATCTTATCCTGTCCTTCCACTTTGAAATGATCTGATGGCTGACGAGAATTCAAATAGTTGAACTCTCAGCCCTTTTACCTTATCTTGTCCTTCCACTAAAATGTGATCCAACGGTCATGAAGACACTCGAAGCAGATCAATGATAAAGGATGTTTATAGAACCATAACCTGTGAGTGATTTAACTCATCACCAAAAATCCACAATTTTAAGTTGTGCGCCGTTGGTGAGTCAACCACAATCGTCTATCTTTGAGGCTATAAGATCTGATGGTCTTGAGTAATTGTGGGATTGGAAATAGCATGACCTTTAATTCTCCTTTCGATCTCCGCAATCCATCCCTGTCATTGATCTGGTGGTTGTGCATCCGATGGTCACAACTCAATATGACTTAATATGATTTCTTTTTGGATTAACCACAGTCATCAATATTCGAGTCTATGAGATCTGATGATCTAGACCAATTGTGGGATTAGAACTAGTGAGTTGTTTAATTCTTCTTTTGCTCCCCGCAATTCATCCCTGTCATTGATCTGTCTTGCATATCTGATGGTCACAATCCTCCAATGGTCCTCAAGCCCACAGTCACTCATATGACCAACGTTCATTATACGAGATGATCAACACCGTCAATTTCTTGATCAGACGGCTGCTGAGGCTTCTCACCCTGAGCTTACGCTTTTCCTTCTGAGCTTTGATCTCTGCATAATGTTCACTCCTGTTGATTAAGGTTGGTTGTCATTGATGTCAACCATTGAACAAAGCCCCATAGCACAAAGTTTTGGGTAATGGACCCAATATTGTTTTATGTAAATATGACTCATTATTGTTTTTTCAGGGGGAGAAGCCCCAGATGGAAAGATACCTTTTCCATTGATGACAAAGGGGGAGAGATTTATCAGATGCAAAGGACAGAGGCATGGTTCCAGGGGGATAAAATTTATCATATGCAGAGGACAGAGGCATGGTTCTAGAAGGAGCATGAGTGATATGAATTCAATATTGCATCAGAGTGTTGCCATCAATGCCAAAGGGGGAGATTGTTGATTAAGGTTTGTTGTCATT
>JZKD02S1993205.1:463252-481388 GCA_000966675.3 Picea glauca | reverse complement strand
TTTTTCAGTGAAGGACTTGGTGAAGATGTCTGCAACCTGCTGCTCTGTGGGGCAGTATTGCAATGAAATGACTCTGTCAAGGATCAGCTCACGGATGTAATGTAGGTGAATATCAATGTGCTTGGTCCTCTGCCTATGAACTGGATCAACTGATATCTGAATGGACCCATGATTGTCACAAAATATGACAGTCGGAAGTGGATACTAAATACCAAACTTGAAGAGAAGCCCCTGCAACCAAACAACCTGTGTAGTTGCATTCACTGCACCTTTATACTCTGCCTCTGCTGTAGATAAAGTAATTATGGATTGCTTCTTGCTAGACCAACAGAATGGCCCTGAACCAAAGATAAAAACATAATCAGAGGTGGACTTGCGGTCTGTACCATCGCCAACCCAATTGGAATCTATGTACCCAATCAGTGAAAGTGGGCAATCTGCAGCATAAAATATACCAAAACTAGCAGTACCTTTCACATATCTAAGGATTCTCTTTGCAGCTTTCCAGTGAAGCTCATGAGGCTCTTGCATATATCTGGAACAAACTCCTACTGCAAAAGAGATACCAGGTCGGGTGTGAGTAAGATACAAAAAAACTCCCAAACAACTGTCGATACAGTGTACTGTCCACCAAAGGTGTAGTACCCGCATCCTCAAATCTGACCCCCGAAAGAAAGGGAGATGCTACTGGTTTGCATTCTGTCATCTGAAAGAGGATAAGTAGATCTGATGCATAATTAGACTGTGCCATATTGATCCCTGAAGTGTTAATATTATGGTATCTTCGAGAGGTATGAACCTCTATTGTGACCTATGACAAGATTAGAATACTCCGAAAGGAAGCAAAGAATTGAAAGAAACCCTAGACAAGTTGTCGGCTGGATAAATATAGTTAATATGAATTTATTGGTACCCAGAAGGAGATGTCGGCCGCAGTTAATCTGCCCAGTCTACTATAAATACAGGGCGCCAGTTCTCATTTTGATCATCTCAGCAGTTGCAGAGAGAGCCAGTTCTGCGCAGGCAGTTACATGTAGTTCCCAGTTTTGGTGCGCAAGTTTCTGGAAGAGCTGGGAAAGGGGTGCACTAGCTTCTGGGTGGGATTATATGACCATCTTGGTTTCTATTCTTACGTGGTGCATTAGCCTCTCTTGGCTATTATATTGCCGCCAGGAATTCTCTTCTCTGTCAAGGTCAAGGTGCTCAGAGGGTGGCTTAAGGCCTATGGTTAGGGGACGAGGGTATCGTCAATGGTAAAACGAGCACAATCTTCTATATTCTAATAGGTTATGGGCCCACACCTCCTTCAGACAGTATAAATGATGGAAGGAAGCATAGCTGCTAGGATATTGATCTCGTTGAGGAACTGCCGCTAGCGTTACTAGCAGGAGCAGCTTCCAGAAAACTACAGCTATGGTTACTAGCAGTTGCAGTTGCAAAAACCCTAATTCTCAGATCCGACACCTTGTGATGGAGCATTTCATTCAAAGAGAAGATATTCATATGCACCCTAGTTCAGCACACCTTTTGGCACTCTCAGAAGATAGAAATGATGAAGTTGAGATTTTGGATCAAGGCATGACCAGTTACCAGTCAACTAAAGAAATGAGCAAAACGATCAATCTCTTACAGTACTCAGCACTCACTAGAACAATTGAAGATGATATGTGGATAATCGATAGTGGTGCTTCTAGACACATGATGGGGGATCAAGCCAGACTCTCAAACCTTAATGAGAAGAAGACATCATACAAAGTGGAGCTTGGAGACAAAATCACTTACCCTGTCGAAGGATTTATACAAGCTTCAATCAAGTTAAAATCAGGTAACCATGTCCACCTAAGAAATGTTTTATATGTACCTAGTTTAGAAAAGAATCTTGTATCGATATCATGTCTAGAAGACAAAGGAAACCGAATAGCCTTCATGGATGGAAAGGTGTTACCATGGCCTAAGAAATTCAACATAGAAGATGCTAGGGTTATTGGAAGTCGTAAAGGAAATTTGTACAAACTACTAGAACAAAATGAAGAAGCTCTCATACATGATGAAGTCAACCTTAATGAGATTTGGCATAGAAGGTACGCTCATATTAATTATCAAGAATTACCTTTTCTAATAAAGATGGTTGAAGGAATAATAGAACTACAGTCCACACATGAAGGGATTTGCAAGGGTTGTGCTCTTGGAAAGAATATCAAGAAGCCATTTCCAAGCAGCAGCAATAGATCTAAGGAAATTCTAGATCTGATACATTCAGACGTTTGCGGTCCGATGCCATTCAGATCTCTAGGAGGATCTCTCTACTACTTAATATTCATAGATGACTATTCAAGAAAGACGTGGATATACCTACTGAAGACAAAAGATGAGGTATTCAACAAGTTCCAAGAATTCAAGGCAGAAATAGAAAACCTCACGAACAAGAAGATCAAGACACTAAGAACAGATAATGGAGGAGAATACACTTCAAAGGAGTTCGTTGCATTCTGCAAATCAACAGAGATTAGGAGGGAGCTGACTGTTCCTCATAACCCTCAACAAAATGGTGTAGCAAAAAGGAAGAACAGATCTATCGAAGAAACAGTAAAAGCCTTATTGAATGATCAAGGTCTATCCATGTTTTTATGGGGAGAAGCAACACTGACGACAATATATGTACAGAACAAAATTCCTCATTGTATATTGAAGGACATGACACCAGAAGAAGCTTTCTCAGGTAAGAAACCTAACATGGAAAACCTAAGAATATTTGGATGTCCAGTTTAATCTCATATTCCCAAGGACAAGAGAAATAAACTAGAAACCTCAGGAAAGAAAGGGATATTCGTGGGATATATTGATTCATCCAAAGCCTATTGAATATATATTCCAGAACAACACAAGAGCGAAGTTAGCAGAGATGTAACGTACAATGAAAGGATGGCCTTCAAGAAATCCATCGAAGAAATTATAGAAGAAGAAGAAGAGCTTGAAGAACCTAATGAAGAGAACACAAAAAATGAAAATGACGAAAAGGATAAATCTGATCATCCTATGGATCCATGTGAAAACACTGATTCAGATATCGTACCGAAGACCAAGAAATGACCATCTTGGCTTGAAGCTACATTACAAGATGCAGAAAGACTCAAGGTTCCAGAAGGAACATCCAGGAAGAGTAAACGACTGAAAAGATTCTCAAGCTATGCAACATACATGACAAAGCTTCTAGATGAAGAACCTACCACATTTGAAGAAGCAGTTCAAAAAGGACAATGGAAAGAAGCTATTATGGAAGAACATCAATCCATCATGAAAAATGAGGTATGGGAAATCGTACCTAGACCAAAAGAGAAATCAGTGGGAACCTCTAAATGGGTATACAAGATCAAACATGCAGCAGACGGAAGTGTGGATAAATACAAAGAAATATTTGTGGCCAGAGGGTTCTCCCAGAAGGAGGGAGAAGACTATGACGAAACCTTTGCTCCGGTAGCTAGGTATACCTCCATTAGAGCTATCATATCTCTTGTCGCTTCCATGGGATGGAATCTACATCAGATGGATGTAATGACATCTTTTCTCAATGGAGCTATTGAAGAAGAAGTGTATATTGAACAACCTCAAGGATTTGAGGTACATTCCAGAGACACTCACGTTTGCATATTGAAGAAAGATCTATATGGACTCAAGCAAGCTCCAAGGGCTTGGTATGCCAGAATGGATAGCTATCTAATAAGACTTGGTTTCTCCAAGAGTCATGCAGATCCAAATATCTATTACAAAGTCGTGAATAATGCACCTGTGATTCTACTATTATATGTTGATGATCTATTCATAACAGGTGAAGAATCTCTTATTATCCAGTGAAAGAAGGAATTATCTTCTGAGTTTGACTTGAAAGATCTAGGTCTCATGCACTATTACTTGGGACTAGAAGTATGGCAGAAGTGTGGTGAAGTATTCCTTGGACAAGGAAAGTACGCGATAAAGATCCTTCAGAAGTTTGGAATGATGGACTGTAATCCCATGGACACTCCTATGAATGCGGATATAAGAAATATGAAAGTCCCAGATTCCGATCTAGTAGATCCATCTCTATATCGACAACTAATTGGATCTTTGATGTATTTGGTAAATACTCGACCATACATTTGCTTTGTTGTAAATACATTAAGTCAGTTCCAAGTGGAACCTAGAAAAGAGAATTGGATAGATGCAAAGCATGTCCTAAGATATATTCATGGGACAATAAACTATGGTTTGAAATATGCCGCATCCAGTGACATCCAACTTCATGGATTCACAGACTCTGATTGGGCAGGAAGTGCAAAAGATAGAAAGCACTTCAGGTATGTGTTTTAGCTTGGGCTCCGCTATGATATTGTGGGGTAGTAGGAAATAGAAGTCTGTTGCACTCAGCACAACAAAAGCAGAGTATATGGCAGCATGTGAAGCATGCACAAAAGCAGTATGGCTAAGGAAGTTAATCTCTGACTTATTTGATCAGATTCCAAAATCGACCATAATATACTGTGATAATCAGAGTTGTATAAGATTATCAGAACATCTAGTGTTTCATGAAAGGTCGAAACACATTGAGATCAAATACTACTTAATCAGAGCTAAAGTCCAGGAAGGAGAGATAAAGCTCGAGTATATCCACTGACGAGTAGACAATAGAAATCCTGACGAAACCTTTATCCAGAATAAAGTTTGCATATTTCTGAGAGAATACAGGGATCGTGGAAATAACTCCCTTAGCTGAAAGGGAAGACTCTCTAGGTTAGGAGAAAGCATTGAGGTATGTTATTTTGTGATTAAATGACTCTTCAAGTTAGGAGGGACCACTGAAAATATTATTGAAACATTTATTCTTGTGATAGTCCAGATTAGACAGATTCTTTCCTGTTCGGAAAGTGGATTGTGATTTTTGACGGATAGTGACTTCTCATTATGGTTAACATGAGAAGTAGTCTGATTGCTGATGTATCATAGACAACGACTTCCCATTGTGGTTAACATGGGGAGTGGTCTACGACGGTCTCTCTTCTTGAGGGTTACTTAGAAGACTGGCCCACCTCGCCGGACAATGATTTCTCATTGTGGTTAGCATGAGGAATAGTCCGTTTTGGAGGTTGATACAAGATAGTCTTTTCCTCTTGTGGTTAATAGAGGAAATGGTTCGGACAGACATTACTTAGGGTAGAAATTCTATCCAGGGTGCACCTTGTTTGGTGTAGGAAGAATGGCCCAGGGTGGGGAATGGTCCAGGTTCAACAATCAGGGACAAACATTCCTTAGGGCAGACATTCTATCCAGGGTGCACCTTGTTTGGTGTAGGAAGAATGGCCCAGGGTGGGGAATAGTCTAGGATAGACATTCCTTAGGGAAGACATTCTATCTAGGGTGCACCTTGTTTGGTGTAGGAAGAATGGCCTAGGGTGGGGAATGGTCCAGAAATTTCTTAGGGTTTATACATTCTATCCAGGGTGCACTTTGATTAGTGTAGGAAGAATGGCCCAGGGTGAGAAATGGTCCAGGTTCAGAAATCAGAAGCAATCATTCTTCCTTGTTTGAGAAGAATAGGGAAGATAGCCCATTGTTGACATTCTATATTGAGGGAAGACATTCTTTCATATCTCACACATGTGAGTGAAAGATTGGCCCAGATGATTCATTTTACTCTTAACAATATTTTCTATGCAGGTTGTCATCAGATGATTGTTATGGAGACAGTTTGTCTTCGGACAGTAGAGATATACTACTGTGGTGGATATGTTCCACTAGTTGTGACTATGTGTCATGGTTTGAATAGAAACAGTTGTGTTCTATCATTGATATTGTACTAGTTGTCATAGGAGATTATCCAGTTGGATAATAATGATGATGCTTGTGTTGCTACCAGTTGAACGGTTTGTTGTGCTCAAGACCATATGTCCCTAGCTAGGAGGGAGTTTTAATATTATGGTAGCTTCGGGGGGTATGAACCTCTATTGTGACCTATGACGAGATTAAAATACTCCGGAAGGAAGCAAAGAATTGAAAGAAATCCTAGACAAGTTGTCAGCTAGATAAATATAATTAATATGAATTTATTGGTACCCAGAAGGAGAAGTTTGCCCCAGTATTTCTGCCCAGTCCACTATAAATACAGGGCGCCAGTTCTCATTTTGATCATCTCAGTAGTTGCAGAGAGATCCAGTTCTGCGCAGGCAGTTACAGGCAGTTCCCAATTTTGGTGCGCAAGTTTCTGGAAGAGCTGGGAAAGGGGTGCGCTAGCTTCTGGGTGGTATTATCTGATCAGCTTGGTTTCTATTCTTTCTTGGTGCATTATCCTCTCTTGGCTATTGGAGTGCTACCAGGAACTCTCTTCTCTGTAAAGGTCAAGGTGCTCAGAGGGTGGCTTAAGGCCTATGGTTGGGTGACGAGGGTATCGTCAATGGTAAAATGAGAAAAATCTTCTATATTCTAACATGAAGTAGACTAAGAAACTTCAATACCAAGAAAGTAGTGCAACAGTCCCAAATCTGTCATGGAAAATCGATTGTGTAATGCTGATTTTGCCGAATCAATAGCTGAAGTAAGGTTCTTTGTCATCAGTAAGTCATCTACATAAAATAATATCAGAAAAAGGGAATCATCATGTTGCAGAAAATAAACATTTGGATCATATTTGCATCGAATGAATCCAATGGAAAGTAGGAAAGAATCCATCTTTGCATACCAGGCTCTGGGAGCCTATTTTAGGCCATACAAAGATTTCTTTAATCTGCAAACGAGGGAAGAGTTATGAATGTATCCATGTGGCTTCTCCATATAGATATCCTCCTTGATATCTCCATGAAGAAATGCACTCTTCACATCCATGTGATGAACTTCCCATCTGCGAGAAGCGACAATGGCCAAAACTAGTCGAATGGAGTCCATTTTTGCAACAGGTGCAAATGTCTCTGTGTAGTCTATGCCATGTACCTGTGAGTATCCTTTTGTGATAAGTCAATATTTGTAATTTCTAATCTCACCATCTACAACAATCTTTTTTCGATATATCCATTGGCATCGAACAAGCTTTCTTCCTTTCGGAAGTGGAACCAAGTCCCATGTGTTGTTGTCCATAAGAGCATAGTACTCTTCATCCATGGCAGCCTCCCAAAGTGGGTTTCCAACAGCCTCAGAGTGTGAATATGGATATGAACCAAGTTTCATATAGAAATTTATGGGCAGCAAAGTTTCCATGGCATCCATGGCTTGAGGAGCCCCAAAAAACTGTGATCTGGTCCTTCTTGTATCCGTAGGATCATCGACTAGTTCACCCGCATCTTGCAGAGTTTTCTCTGCCCAAGTTGGAAACTAAGTTGGAGAAGCCATGAAATGCTCCTCATCCTCTATATCATACCAAAAGCATGCTCTGATGTTTTCTCTAAATTTCTCAAAGAATTTTCCGACTCCTCCTCATCAGTGACAACAAGCGGTTCCTCAGCAAGGTCTTCTGAAAAATCATGCAGTGATTCTTCTTCAAACTTCACACTTCGAGATAGAATGAAATTTTCAGTGTGAGAGTCCAGAAATATATATCCTTTGACACCTTAGGGATATCCAAAAAAT
Source organism: Picea glauca (assembly GCA_000966675.3). NCBI lineage: Eukaryota > Viridiplantae > Streptophyta > Pinopsida > Pinales > Pinaceae > Picea > Picea glauca. The sequence goes on along the minus strand of JZKD02S1993205.1, from coordinate 473,798 downwards.
ATGCATTCAACACTTTGAGAATCCAAATCCTTCCTCTTATCTGTCGGAATGTGAGCCCATGCTCGAGAACCAAAAATGTGAAAGTGCGACACTTTCGGTTTCTTACCGGTCCAACATTCAAAAGGAGTGATGCCTTTGAGTGATTTGTGAGGAAATCAGTTTTTAATGTATGCTACACAATTAATATCTTTAACCCATAGCTTGGTAGCTAATGATTTCGACTGTAGCATACAATTGGCCATCTCTTTTAAGGACCGGTTTTTCCTCTCCGCAACACCGTTCTGCTGTGGTGTATATGGCACTGTGTATTGTAGTTGTATACCTACATAAATACAAAGTTCCTGAAAATATTTGTTGACATACTCCCCCCCATTATCAGTACAGAGTATCTTAATCTTACACCCAGACTCATTCTCAACAAGTGCTTTAAATTCTATAAGGCATTCAAATACTTCCGATTTTAATTTCAGAAAAAATACCCAAGTAAAGCGAGAGAAATCATCTATGAAGGTGAGTACATATCGAGCCTTACTGATTGAAGGTTGTGGGAATGGACCCATGATGTCACTATGAATCATCCTAAGAGGTGAAGAATCTCTCTGTGCCTTCCCTTTGTCAAACGTTTTCTCTGGATGCTTGCCAAGAATGCATCCTTGACATACACCGCTTGTGAATTTAATAACTGGCAATCCTTCTACCATGTTTTCCTTGCTGAGTTGATGCAACTAATTATAGTTTAGATGGACAAATATTTCATGCCATAACCTGCTGATATCATTATATTGTGACAGAAATACAGTTCTAATAGATTTAGGAACAAAGTGGGAGAAGAAATACAAACGCGAACAGTGATCTGCAATTCCATGTGCAAGCTGTGAGCCTGTGGAAATGTCGGTAATCACTGCGGAGTCCGAAGTGAACTTCAACTTCCTTCTAGAGCTGGAATGAGTGATCTGATATATCAAGAGAATATTTGTGTACAGCGAGGGAACATGAAGCACATTTGTGAAGAAGACCCCTTCAAGATCAACAATTCCTTCTCCGCACACCTTTGCGGATGTGGCATCTCCCAAGTAAATTGGGGATCTAGTGCTTTCTTCGATGGAGGAAAATTCATATTTTGATGTAGCCATATGGTTTGATGCACATGAATAAAGGATCTGAGCTTATGGATTGGATGTGATAGCCATTAAATCATTACCATCTCGTGCTCTCCCTCTCGTTCTGTTATCATCTTTCTTCTTTGCATTTTCGGGCACCGTGAGATTGTGCTGCTGCAATTGCTTAGCCATCTCATCGATAGTCTTCCTCGTGCAATTTTATTTGGGAAAAACATTTGGAACAGTATATGAAAACTGTTCTTTCCTTCTTCTTCTTACCCTTAGGCTCAGAAGAGTTCTCTGAATATTGTGCGGATCTCTCCTTCTTCGATTCAGGAAATTTACCCGTTCCTTTTTTCTTGTCTTTTCCACTGCTCTTTGGAGCATCAGTAGCCGCAAGTGCTTGGTTCTTGGAATTCTTGATGGAACCCATTTGGACTAAATTATATTTCTCTTGAGTCAATTCTGCAATTAAATCATTCAATGGAGGCATTTTCCATGTTTCCCGAGTCAATTTAAATGTTTGAAAAGACGATACAAATACAGAATATTCAGGGCCTAATTTTGAGAGAATTGAAAGGATGAGCTGATCTTCCTCTTTCTTGACTCCACATGCATTAAGTTCAACGAGGAGGGATTTGAACTTGGTGAATAATTCTTGTAGGTTGCTGAAATGAATTGGACTTAGGGATATGAGTTCATTCTCTAGTTGATGCACTTTCATTGCATCCCGCTTGCCGAATAGTCCTTCCAATGTGGTCCAGACCGCATCGGGAGTAGTGGCTCCACTGACATGAAGGAGGAGATATCGGGAAATTTATAGGAATATCAGACCAATTGCTTCATATAATTTATTGAAATACTTGATCTTCTCTGCTGCAGCAGTCAGTTCTTTCTTCGTTCCCATTGTTACCCTGTAAATCCCTTTGCTTCGGAGGAGCAGAGAGATCTCTGTCTTCCATTAGAAGTAACTGAAAGGATTTAGAATGAGTTTTGTGGGCTGAGATAGATGATCCATTGATTCTTTCGGCACCTCCTGATGATCTATACCTGCAAATAAAACTGTGTACAATCCACTAGATTCAATCTAGCTCTGATACCATGTAGAATTCCTGCAGAAACCCTGATAGATCTAAAATTCTAGTTAAATTGAACACATACAATTTGTTGATATTCAAGAGATGAGAGAAATTTTTTGCTCCATAAATCAGAGAATTATATTAATAAAAAATGAATATACATGGGAAACCAACCTCAAAAAGAAGAGAGGAGGTGAATATATAGAATTTCCAACATAGAAATTCTAGTCAAAAAAAGCTAAAAAAAGCTAAAATAGGTGTCATAGACTAAGGGAGACCACATAGTTCGACCTAGACCACTAAAGACACATGTCACACACTCATTAATGCCCACAATAGTCAAGTGGTGTGCATTAGGTCACTTAAGCTCACTTAACTGACAAGAGAAGCAGTTCCAACTCACTTAACTGATCCGAAATAACAATTATTAATAATAGTAAAGGCAAAAATCATTGATTAAGGAATAAATCTCTCACTGAAAGAGGAGGTGTGCATTCCCCAATAATGGATGATTTTTTTCATGGGGGATTTGCATTAAATCAAGAATAAATCAAGAAAATCAAGGACTGGGAGTTGAGTCTTGATCTAAAAATAACAGTTTTCCCTAAAATCTAGGGATGAGGCACCCTTCTTCTCTATGTGGCCAAATTAGGTGAAATAAAGCGTGATGGAAAGTATTAACCAAGATCTAGGATTCTAATCTGGGTATAAACTAATGTAAGTTAGGGTTATGCTCCAACAACAACAAGAATATGATAGTCTAAGTTTAGAAGGTAAAAAGCTGAGAAATTGGGACCATAAGCCAAGCTATGATGAATATCCCTCACAATCAGAAGATAAGACAAAATAATGTAGTTTCCCAAGCACTTCTAATCATGATGAACTACCCTATCAACCCCATATTCCTCTTGAAGACACAAGTTCAGTTTCATCAAGCAACCAAGATCAAATGCCATGTGATCAGATGAGAAAGGTTGAAATTAAAGAAAGACAAGCATCACTAAGCCTTTTTCCTAATACACCTCATGACCAGAAGTGGACCAAGGCCATATGCATTGAGGATGAATAAGAAAATCAGCAAGCCATACAACAAACAAGCACAATGGAGGAAGGACCTAATGAAATACTTTGCCTTTTTACACAAAGCAATGTCCCAGGGGAAAGTATTGATGATGCTTTTCAGGATCCATTTGTAGCCTGTCTGCAAGCAGAAAGTGGGCCTAGGCTCATTGATTTCTTCAATGGAAAGTGTATTTCCAAATGTTTCTTTGACGTGCCTTCAAGTAATAATTATCCCTGGTGCTTAAGTAAGAACATTTCAAAGCTTCAAATAGTTGAAAAAATGATGAAATGGATTCATTGGTTGTTTCATGTAACTTGAATGCTTCATTTTCCCAATAATTAGAGTAGGTGTGTGCAATAAGCTTGCCGAACAAGCATCATTTTCATCATATTTGTCAGTTTCAGTTTTCATTTGCATTTAGTTTCAGTTGAAGGTCACAGATCAAAGCATATTGCAGAGGTTAAAGGTTGGGAGTAGCCCTAGGATAAGGCACTGAAACTACAAGAGTTCTTAGAGCCTCACAGGGAGGAATCTATCCCCCATGGAGCCTATGTTAGCACAAGAATTTACAGCTAGAAGAGGCCTAACTATTAGAGTTTTGGGTTTTTGCTAAAGTGTTAACTCCCTCAGTGGTAAAGTGCACAACCTACTATACTACCAAGACACCTAAACACAATGGGTTCGACATCAAAAAAGATCACCAACTGCTCTGCACACATTCAAGGCACTGCGTTTTGACATTTCTACCTAAACCTGCACACAGGCGCAACATAAGTGGCGCTACCAACAGGTGCTACCTAATATTCTGGCAGAAAACGAATTATGCAGAGCTATTTTACCAGTTTTTAGTCACTAATTTGAAACTTGGATTCTAAACAATTGAGAAGGTATTTTTGAAAACTGGAGGAGGTTTTTGTTCATAACATGCCAAAAAAAAAAACCTCTCTCAGGTTTTCAAATTTTTTTATTGTTTGAGAGATATTAGACATATAAGTGGTGCTACCCAACTGCTTTACAGCGGCGCTACCTAATTTCCTGTAGCGGTCACGGTTTTGATATTCGCCTTGTTGGGATATTGCCACATGTCAAGGAGGGTTCAAATGACTTATCAAGGATCAGTTATATTTCAAGGGACACCGGCACCTAAGATTTATCTCCATCAAAGGCCTCATGCAATGAGGTGGAGACATTTTATTAATGACTTCCAACAAATTCCTGAAAAATTAGCAGTTTGTTGGATTTTTGTCTCTTTGATTATTGCCACCTATCTCCAAGGCTTAGAATCCAATGGAGGAGATGGGATTTGATCTCTTTAGTTCATTTGGATGCTATTTTATATTTAAATAAAGAAATATCTCTTGGATCAAAGGGGGGAGATGATCCAAGAGAGGCTAGAGAGAGTAGGATTAGGCATTTTTCATGTGTGTGTTCATTTGTAAGCATTTTATGATTGTAAGAATTACTGCTATTGGAGACTCATGAGATCTATGATTTCATATTGTAACTCTTATATTTATATTTCTTATTATTTGAATATATTGCATATTTGAGGATCAAAGGATGCCAATGATTTATGGATCCATAAGCAGCAGAGGATCTGTTGTGTTTTTCCCATCAGTCATTGTTTATATTCAAGTATTTGTTGATTCATTAAATTGAGAGGATCTATGTTTAGTGAACATTCTACCTTATGTTTTCTTTCTTCATTCTTTCACTTATCAGCATAAAATCTTGTTTTATATTGAGAAGTTTTTGTGCCTTCGATGAGTAGGATGTTTGTGACTCCATTGCCCATTGGTGTAGCCTACTGATCTGCAGTTTGTTGCCCTCTCCATTTCTTTCTCCATCTTGTTGATCCACCTATTCAAACCCAAATTATCTTTTACATTCTGATGGGTGCTGAGCTTACACTTTAGCAGTCAAAGTGTGACATTCAGTGCTAACACACGACACTTTGTCTTTACACACACTTTAATCCGCTGAACCTATGCACTGAACCGATCCTCTGAGTTTCTTTACTCCTTTGGGTCACTCGACGAAAGTCACAGTGTCCACTGCATCATCGTGTTTTGGTCCATGTCATGTTTCTGTTGTTGTGCCTCAGTGTTCAAGGGAAGTATCTTCCTCGAAAGTCAACCATTACAAATTTCTTGTTTCAATACCTGTGTCAGTCCATGTTCATTTAATTCACCAATTTACATATCTGTGTTAGTTTCGTGTCGTTGATGGGGGATACATCAAGTCCCTCCTTCGACAAGTCTATTCCTATCGGCTTCAACACATTATCCAGGAACTAGACTTAGAAACCAGTTAGTACCTTGGGACCTACATGCCTCAATGGTAGGCCTCCTCACATCTGATAGTGGGTTTACATCATTGACCTCTGATCGAATGATTCCACGAATGTTCGACTTCAACTCATTTATTCACATTTACTGGAATTTACTAGGGTACCTTGGGAATCATTGACATCAATGGTGATTTCCCTTGGACTTGTTAACGGTTTACCTCATTGACCAGTAATCAAGTGGTTTCTACTATGTTCGAAATCAAAACATCTATTCACATGGTTAGATTCGTACCACATCAGGATCAGTAAGAAGACCCTGGGTTGAGTGTTTCACTCTGATATCTACTTTTCCGAGGTTGCGACGGAGTTTCTCTTGAATATTGACACATATACTGTCACATAGATCCACTTTGTATTGGTTTGTGGCTATGTCTTGTCATCTCGTAGATCCACTATGTATTTTTAGTGGCTACGATCAGTTCATGTCATGGAAGTATAGATCCATGTTGTATCTTTAGTGGCTATACCTTTTTGTCAACATAATTATGGATCCACAGTGTATTTTAAGGTGGCCATACCTTGAAAGTCTTTATCACTCAAGCATAGGTATGCCTGCCTTGTGTTTGAAACATATCATAATATTTGTTTGATGGTTGTGTGTAGCTTCTATCAATTTCTCTGAGTCCATACCCTTTCTCGAAAAATTATACAAAGTACTTCAGTCATCAGTTTATGTCTTCTAACTTCGCACTTTAGGGGGCAATCTATTACACATCAAAATTACTCACTTCAATGATGACCTATTATCATCATTACCAGTATCGCAAGTGTCGCATTTTGGCTGAAAGTGTCGCAAACATCATACTATCATATTTCCTATGTCGTGTCTCTAACGAAATCACAGGGACACTTAAGACTGGTTTAAGAAAGATAAATCACATGACAAAGAGTACAAAGCTTTTACCATGGAAAAGACCACTTAAAAATGATTTTTGAAGGGCAACATTCCCCTACCCAATGTCAGGGAGTGCCAATGCTCCTTACCCTTATTTGGGGGAGCGTTGCAACACTCTGTGCACCCTTTTGGGGGAGTTCTGGCCTTTTTGAGCAAATATTGGGTTGTTGAAGAAAATGAGGGAAAAATCTCGTTCATCTCTGAAGTTGGTTGGATTCGAATTTGAGGTCAAGGCTCAATCTTAGGGAGAATACACAACTGAAGGAGAAATATCCTCAACCTATCCCAATAATATCTAAGGTGGTTAGGCCTCTCAAAGATTATATAAGGAGGCCTCTGTTGGGGCTCATAAATGTCCTATTTTCATCCACCTTTCCCTTCATTATTCTTCACATTTAATCACCCCATTAACCTTTCATGATATCATTTTCATAAATACATTTGGGTTTCACCTTATTATTTTCCACTTTATTCATTTTAGTATTAAAATGGAATTTGTGATTAAATGTTATAAAATTGACATGTTTTCATATATATCTCAAAATTGTGTGAGCTTTGTAATGTGTAGGAATATGAGAAGGATTAATTCAAAAGGACTTCTCGAATGCTTCCTCCACCATTTCAAGATTTGAGGAGATAATTCAAGCCCATTCCAAGGAGAATATCATGGAGATTTGGTTGGAATATCTTATCCAAGATGTATGAGAGATATGTGTGAGGATTTGATGGGATTATATTTTGTAATAATGGGAAAATAGTTGAGAGAATAGTGGATATGTAATTATGAGATGGTTATCTTAACTTCAAGGCTCTCATGTATAATAGAGAGTGCTCTCTCTTCATGAGGGGGTAGTAATAATTTGAGTAGTAGCCAAGGAGTAATTAGGATGACAAAGAGAATAGTCATTAGGATTTGAAAGAAAGGGATTCTTAGCTTTGATTCATGGTTTTGGTTTCCATGCTTTCATTATTTTGTTATGAAGATTGATTTGATTATTGTAATGTAAGATTGCTTCATTTGCATGAGCTCACATATTGTGTTGTGCCATTCAACTCTTTACATGTTGTATTTTCTTTTCCTTCATGTAGTTATCCGTTCCTAGATTAATTTCATTTACTCAATCTCCCATTCCTAGATTAATTTCATTTACACGATTTCTCATTCCTAGATTAATTTCATTTTCGCAATTTCCCATTCCTAGATTAATTTCAATTCCAAGTCATGTGTTTCAATTCTTTGCATTAGATTAATGATTCAGTTTCAGTTGTAGCTTAAAAATTAGATTAGATTAGTCCCTCTTCAATCTTGCATATACTTTGCGTGTGCTCCGTAAGTTTAAGAACCTCGGATTGACAAATTGAATAGTTGGGCAAGTACTACAAATCAATTAATACAACATTAGTTCGGCCCAATATAACGAATATCGTTCCCTTGTTACAATTGTTGTTCCTTTTGGAGGTAGTGTTGTTCATTTGAACGGAAAAACTGTCGTTCCCTTTGTTGTTCCTTTTGCAAGTAGTGTTGTTCATTTGAACAGAACAATTGTCATTCCTTTTGTTACGATTGTTGTCACTTTGCAGGGGTTGCATCTCTAGAGAACATGTATTGAAAAAAGAAGGTAAGAACCTACGTAGGCAATAAGTAAAATGCTTGTGCCAGCGCCTACCTTCGGATGATGCATAGAGGTTATATTTTAGGACATATTTAGAGCCCAACAACCTCCTAATGGTGAAAGGGAGGCAGTTTAGAGATACCAAACTTATGATCTCAATAGAAAATATAGACATTGAAGGCATCAAACTTATGATATCATAAGGGAGATAATCAGTGAAGCATAGTCATTTTTTTTGTGGATCATTTGAGAAAGGTGTTGGACAAGGAGAACTGGAAGAGGTTGTTGTAGCTTCATCAAAGGTATGTAAGTATCTCTATTGAGTTCTCATTAATACATGTGCTTGGCCTGTTTACTTCAAGATTATGTTTATCTACATGAACTTGTATTTAATGGATAGATCTAGTTTCAAGCTAATGATAGTAGAATAGGAAGCATGTTTTGTCTTTGATTGGATTGCAGGACTTGTTGAAGAGCTTGGAGATCAGAGATCAACTCGGAATGGACGAAGACAAACATCGTAAAAAGTTACATCTTGTTCCTCTTCTCTATACATTAGTTTAGCTAGGTTTAAAGGGATGCCAGTGATAAACGTTATCACCTTTATGTCTTGTTCTTAGGAGTCTAGAGCCCAAGAGGGGATTCACCTGTCCGCAGGGGGATTTCCCTGTAACAATAACTCAACCGCAAAGTTTCTTCCAGTGAGGGATTTCACCATAAGGGGACCACTTTGGAGTTCATCCATTTGTAGTTTATATCAACCATGAAAAGACAATAATGAGTCATATTTACATCAATCCAATTGGAATAACCCATGAAATACATCAATATGACATTGCCCCTTTGTCATTGATTCCATGCATGATCACATGATCAAACGATCAATACACGAATTCATAAAACCATCAATCAAAACATATTCATCCATATTCATCTATGCATCATATAAAAAAAAATTGATCAATCCATTGACAATACATAATTCATCAATATACTATGACAAGACATAGTTCCTTTGACATCAATGACAACATGATCCAACAATCTCCCCTTTTGGCATTGATGGCAATACCAACATTGATGTCAACACCAATCATTGATGGAAACATGTAGACAAGGCATTTCTCTACATCAATAGTCATCTCAATCACATTAATGTGACTATCTCTCACCCTTTGACATCAATGGAAAAGGGTAGTTCTCTCCTTAGGGATGCTCCCCCTGCCTGAACTCTCCTTAGGGATGCTCCCCCTGCATGAATGCCTTTGATCTTCCTATGAAAAATATCTCCCTTTTTGAAAAAGTAATATCACTTTGATGTAATGCAGAAGATATATCGCTCATGATCCCCCTGTGACCATCGCTCCCTCTAGAACTATGCCTATGTGCTCTTTCTCCAAGTATAGGGATCTTTTTCCAAGTATTTATCTTTGCATCTGATAAATATCTCCTCCTGAAATCATGGGAAGAAGAATGACTCCCCCTATGGGTATGTTTCCCGCTTTCCTCTCTGCAACATGAAAAATATGCTACCAATGCAATATGTTTCTGCTGCAAATGCTACTGCCCAACCAGAACATAGATCAACTGCTCTTTCTATGACAATCCTTGGACCTGTCCATGCATCAAACGTGTGCCATACCATACATCATGAAGCAAAATATATGTCAACAATGAATATAGAATCATGAACAAATTATCAACCAAGTACATTTTGTGCCATACAATGTGCTAACCATGCAAAACATCCATGTACATCAATACCATAATATACCATAAGATATCATCAATGGAGTGTATCGACCATATGCCAAGAACATGTGCCAATTGTGTACCAACCAAATGCCTCTACCAACATGCCAACCATGTGCCTCAACCAAGTGTCATATCACTCATGATATGCTTCTACCATGAACCAAGTGCGACAACCATTTCAACCATCAAGTATCAAAAGAAATGTCTTAACTATATCAACCCATACAACGACAATTTCACCAAACATGTATCACCACTTGTACTAAGCAAGTGCATCAACCATTCACCAATACCACAACAAGATGAACTGCAATCAATATGTGTTCCCATACATGTATGCTGTTAAGAACCTGAATAGATCTGCAAATATAATCACCACAAATACTGAATACACAATATATCCACAAGCAATATAGAAGAAACCACACTTTATTATTACCAAACCCTTGAGTTAGGGAAACACCATACAATGGATCCTATTATGGCAGGGATCCTCTCCTGTTCACTTGCCTCTTCGAGGGGGCATCCTCCTATTGAGCTTCAACTCCAAATACAACACTTATTTTTATCTCTCAATACATTGCTTGAACCCCTTTATATAGTGCTACCATCACCTAAGAACATTCTAGAGGAGGAATCTTCTAGAAGTAGAACCTTCTAAGAATTCCTCTTACATTTATTATATCTAATT
>JZKD02S1993205.1:434480-454692 GCA_000966675.3 Picea glauca | reverse complement strand
TGACAGTCAGAGTGCCATTCACCTTGCAAAGAACTCAACCTTCCATTCGAAGACTAAGCATATACAGTTGAGGTACCACTTCATACGATCCACCTTGGAAGATGGACAATTAAAGTTGGAAAAGATACACACTAGCCAGAATCCTGCAGACATGTTAACAAAGGGAGTAACTAAGGAGAAAATGAGTTCCTGCTCAGTTTCAGTTGGTCTTCAAGAATGAAGATAAAAATGAGAAATTTTCCACGTCCAAGAAGGTTCAAATTCTAGCATATACAACAACGGTGGATTTGTTGAGATCAGTCTCCAAGTGGGATATTGTTGGTTGTGGAGCCTGATTATCTTCCTGATTCAGAGGTCCTTTCTTTCAGCCGTGTTTATACCCCATGAAGTATTTACACCCCAGAAGTATGTACACTCTTCCATGCGGGGGAGTGGAGAGAGGGGGTGCCCGCTTTGCGGGGTCCCGGGGGGCTATCCCCCCGGCTGGGGGGGTCTGGGGGCAAGCAGGCCCCCAGCTTCGCCCCCGAAGCCAAAATTTCCTTGTAAAAGTATATTGTAATTTCATTGTAAATCTGGACCGTTCATTATAAGGTCATAGATATAACGGTAGAGATTATGTTAGGGTTTTTTTCCCTAGAAAGAAACCCTCTTTTATAAGGGAAATGTATTGCAGCTATGGTCGATGGTGAATATTGTATTATGGGAGAGGAGCTTGTGAGAGAAAGAAGAGGAAGTTACAATGGGTTTTACTGTAGGTTGTATCCATTCATTTGCTGGATAATAATAAAGGAAGGACCTGGCAATTTCTCTGGTGGACGTAGCCCACACTGGGTGAACCACGTAAATTTGTGTCTCTCTTGTATTGTGTGTATTATGTGTTTTGTTTCTGCATTTGTTTTATTTAATGGCTCCATGGTCCTATTTTTCTAACACGCCACATTTCCTTGTCGACGTGGTCTGCCACATGTCCTTGCAGATGAGGTTTGCTGACGTAATCTGCTGACGTGGTCTACCACATGTCCTTGCTGACGTGGTTTGCCACATGTCCTTGCAGATGAGGTTTGTTGACGTAATATACTGACATAGATATCCATGATATAACAGTTATCGTATGTTCTCTAGATCTGATGGTTCTTTTTCATTTCGGATTTTCGGCTGTCCGAGCTTCGGGTTTTTCAAATCTCAAACCGAAAAATTTGAAGTGAGATTTTTTCGGAGCTTAACCTCCTCACATTTTTAAACCTGAACTAAATGTTGTTCGTCGATCATGATCCTATATCGATGGTTCAATATGTTTGTGATGCATCTCTTCTATATTATCCTGTCCTTCCACTTAGAATGTTCCAACAGCTGATGAAAATTCACATTTCGGGAATTTCAAATCTCAAACTTTCCGAAGCGTAACCTTATCACATATTTAGACCCAAAGTGAATGATGTTCGTCGATCATGTTCTTATATCGATGGCTCGATCTATCTACGGTGTTTCTCTTCTATCTTATCCTGTCCTTCCACTTTGAAATGATCTGACGACTGACGGGAATTCAGATAATCAAACTCTCAACCCTTTTACCTTATCTTGTCCTTCCACTAAAATGTGATCCAATGGTCGTGAAGACACTCGAAGCAGATCAAAAATAAAGGATGATTGCGGAACCATAACCTGCGAGTGATTTAACTCATCACCAAAACTCCACAATTTGAAGTTGTGCGCCATTGGTGAGTCAACCACAATCGTTGATCTTCGAGGCTATAAAATCTGATGGTCCTGAGTAATTGCGGGATTGGAAATAACACGATCTTTAATTCTCCTTTCGATCTCTAAAATCCATCCCTGTCGTTGATCTGGAAATTGTGCATACCACGGTCAAAAATCAATTCAACTTAATCTGATTGCTTATTGGATTAACCACAGTCATTGATATTCGAGTCTATGAGATCTGACGATCTAGACCAATTGCGGGATTAGAACTAGTGAGTTATTTAATTCTTCTTTCGCTCCCCGCAATTCATCCCTACCGTTGATCTAGCTTGCATATCCGACGGTCATAATCCTCCAACGGTCCTCAAGCCCACAGTCACTCATATGACCGACGTTCTTTATATGAGATGATCAACACCATCAATTTCTTGATCGGACGGCTGCTGAGGCTTCTCACCCTGAGCTTACGCTTTTCCTTCCTAGGTTTGATCTTTGCATGCTGTTCACTCCTTCTCCTGAGCTTACATTTTTTATTCCGAGCTTTGATCTCTACTTACTGTTTTCTCCTCCTCCCGATATTACATTTTTTAGTCCAAGCTTTGATCTCTGCTTATAGTTCACTCCTCCTCCTGAGCTTGTGCTTTTCTTATTTTCCATTGTCACTGTTGTTCTTGCTATTAATGACAAGCACACTCTTCCTGTAAAATATGCCAACAATATCCCCCTTTGGCATTGATGGAAACCCTGAAAGGTTTCACTATTCTTCTTAGACCTCCAACTGTAGCATCCAGACCATACATTTTCTCCCCCTTTGACATCAATGTTGAAGAAAACATGCTCCCCCTTAGTTGTTGGAGTACTTTTTGGAGGTATGAGATATTCAATCAATACATACTTCCCCTGATAGGATGGACTCTCTTAGGTGAGAGAATGGATGAGACCCAACCTCTGATGGAGATATTCAAATGGTGTCTTGGCTAGGGGTTTAGTAAAGATGTCTGCGATTTGTTCTGTGGTTGGAATATAATTCAAATGAACAACTCTGTTTGTAACTCACCCTTTGATAAAATGATATTTTATTGGTATATGCTTAGTGTTTTCATGTAGAAGAAGATTCTTGGAGACACTAATAGCACTGGTGTTATCAAAGTGAAGTGGAATTGGATCAATATAATTTACCTTCAAATCTGCAAGAGTTTGTACCATCCATAAGAACTAAGTGCAACAAGTAGCAACAACAATGTACTATGCCTCTATAGTTGATAATGAAATAGATCACTTCTTCTTACTAAGCCATGCTACTAATGAATCACCTAAAAAGAATGCACCTCCACTAGTTCTCTTTCTCTCATCCAAACAGTTTGCCCAATCAGCATCTGAATATGCAGTTAATTGAAAATTATGATTTCTAGAATACTAGAGACCATAAGTCATTGTACCCTTTAAATATTTGAATATCCTTTTGACAACTGCTAAATGAATTTGTTTAGGAGCAGACTGATAACGACCTACCATTCCAACAACTTGCATTATGTCAGGACGAGATGTTGTGATGTACAGAAGACTTCCTATCATTGATCAATATGTTCTCTGATCAACATCATGTGAGATATCATCTTTACTGAGCTTGCAACCAACCACCATAGTTTTGCTCACAGGTGTAGAATATTCCATTTGAAACCTTTTCAACATTTCTTTCAAATACTTTTCTTGAGAGATAAATAGCCCTTCAAAGGTCTGATTAATTCGTAGACCAAGAAAATATGACAGTTCTCCTATCATGGACATCTCAAACTCAGTTTGCATTGAATTATCAAACCAATGAACTGAAGGGTCATTAGTGCATCCAAAAATAATGTCATCTACATAAATGAAAACAACTAATAAATCATCACCTTCAGACTTAATGTATAGATTACTGTCAACAGAACCTTTCTTGAACCCTTTGTCCTGTAGAAATTTGTCCATTCTATTATACCAGGCTCATGGTGCCTGTTTCATTCCATATAATTCCTTTTTCATCTTACAAACATAGTCAGGATTATCTATCATTAAAATCCTCCAGGTTGCTCCATGTATACATATTCTTCTAGGTCTCCATTAAGAAAAGTTGACTTGACATCCATTTGATAGACTTTAAAGTTCTTATGACATGCATAGGCAAGAAACATTCTAATGGATTCCAATCTTGCCACTGCTGCAAAGGTTTCATCAAAATCTTGTCCTTGAATCTATGCATAGCCCTTACATACCAATCTTGCTTTGTTCCTGACAACTTGTCCCTGCTCATTCAATTTATTCTTAAAGATCCATTTGGAACCTATGACATTTTTACCTTCAGGTCTAGGAACCATCTCCCAAGTATTGTTTTTCTCAATCTGGTCAAGTTCATCATTCATGGATTTAACCCAATGGTCATCTTCGCTGGCTGCATTAAAGTCTTTAGGTTCAAGCAAAGAGAGAAGGGAAATATGAGATTGTTCTGAGACATTATTCAACTGCTTTGTTGTCTGAACTCCTTGGTTTAGATTACCAACTATCTGATGTTTAGGATGATTCTTCCTAATAACTCTAGAGGGTGTCTTTGTCTTGATATCCTGGTTTGAGTCCTGCAGAGTATTTGTATCTGTATTTTCATCTAACTCGGAGTCTTCTCCTTCTGATTCTTGGACCTGTTCATCTTCATCTTTAGTTGTGTCCTCTGTAGCAGACTCAATATTGCTTGCATCTCGTACTGGGATTTCTTCATCAACTTTTATGTCAATACAATCAACCAATTTATTTAGCCTCTTATTATAGCATTTGTATCCTTTATTGTTTGTATCATACCCTAAGAAGATACCTTCATCAACACTGTCATCATATTTGCCAAGTTTTTCATCATTATTATTGATATAAAACTTACTCCCAAAGACTTTAAAATGCTTGATTGAAGCAGGTCTTCCAAACCATAGTTCATAATGAGTCTTGTCAATTTGTGGCCTGATATGAGCTTTGTTAAGAATATGTACGGTTGTATGAATTTCTTCTATCAAATATGTTTGATCAATATTCTTTTCATTCATCATTGATCTTGCCATCTGCTGAACTGATATGTTCTGCCTCTCAACTACTCCATTTTGCTGTGGAGTCCTTGGAATAGTATACTCTCTTTTGATCCCATGTTTATCAAAAATCTCTTTGAAGTCTCTTGAAATAAACTCTGCTCCTCTATCATACCTTACAACCTTCAGTCTTTTTCCTGTTTGATTCTCAGTCAGAGCCTTAAACACTCTGAAATTTTCAAATGCTTTAGATTTTTCTTTCAGAAAAGAAACCCATGTAAGTCTAGAATAATCATCAATAATAAACATGAAGTAATTTTATTGTCCTATACCTTCCTTCCTTGATGGTCCACACACACACACACACACACACACACACACACACACACACACACACACACACATATATATGTACTAACTAAAGATGTTTTTCTGTTGATGCAAATTTCTTAGATTTAAACTATGTCCGAGTAAGCTATCCTATTTTCCAAGGTTTGCATACAAAAATATATGGATTTGATATATTTGGAAGATATTTTACTTCGCCACAGTTTCTAAGTTTGATTAGATGATCAAAGTTTAGGTGGCCAAGTCTCCAATTCCATTACCAACTTTCATCATACTTTCTTAAGTGACATTCTTCTTTTTCTTCTTTCAAAACATAGACATTGTTTTATGTTCTTATGCCTTTAGCCACCACTTGTCCTAAGTTTATAGACTTTATCTTACAATCTTTGGAAGTAAACACCACTTCACATCCTCTATCACACATTTGACTCACACTGAGCAAATTATGTTTCATCCCATCTACAAGCAGGGCATCCTGGGATTTTCCTTTTCCATTACTCAAATTCACCATCCCTTTACCCTTGATTTTACCTAGTTCATCATTTCCAAAGGTCACATTTCCTGTTTTCCTTTTACTTATAGACAAAAGCTTATCGTTGTGTCTAGTCATGTGCTTGGAACATCCACTATCTATATACCAAGGGTCTTTTTGTTTTTGAGCTGAAAGTACTAAATCACATTTTTCACTATCTTTCTTTTCCATGTGTTAGCATTTCTAGCTAAGGGTTTTATTCTTGGATCTGCTTTGTAATTATTCATATGGTAGTTTGCAGCTTTGTGGCCGAAGTTATGATAGTTATAACATTTGAGCTCATTTATCAATAGGTCAAATTGATTGGTGAAACTTTGTCTACTCATTGGATGTTTAGTTCTATGTTGCAAAGATTGTTTATTTCTTGATCTCCTCAGTTGCATGTCTCTAAACTTAATTTGACAATTTGCAATCTTATGACCAAAATTAGAGCAGTAAAAAAAGTAACCATGGAAGAAATTTTGGTACCTGAAGGATGGCCCTTTTATTGGAATTTGTTGCTCCATCTTCTGATATCTTTTTTTTTTATCAGGGATCATCTTTTCTTTATTAGCTTTTGGTAGCAGAGTACTCACATGGTCTGATTGTCTGCTGACTTGGAACTTGATCATCTTTACTGAATCTTTGTTTTCTGGTTGTTTGCTACTTGAACCACTTACATAGCCTAAACTAGTCCTCAACAAAGGAGATCTTTGTTTTCTCAGAATGTCATTTAGTTATGCTAAGGCTTTAATGCTTGGAAGATTTTGGAGATACAATGCTTTAAACTTCTCCATCTATTTTCTGGTTTTTACTACCTCTTCTTCCAAGGCTTCATATCTTGCCTTCTTCTATGATAGTTTTTGTTTCAGAACGTCCTCTATTTTCTTTGCCTCTTCTAATTCCACTTTTAGCAGGGCAAAGTCTTCATCAGGTTTTGTACTGTCTTTATCGAACTGTATCAACAATTGTTTTTTCTTCTTCTTTTTAAATCTGAGTCTGTCAATTTATTCTAGGGCACTGATCAGTTCTCCTTCCAAGTCAACAACAACTTCTTCATCATTAACATCACTTCCTGTGCTTTTATTATCATAATACTCTTTGTCCATAAGCATAAATTCATTAACCTCATCTTCATAAGAAGAGTCACTATCTGTGTCTCCTGAAGAGTCATCATTGTTTACACGTAAACTTTTCTTTTTACCAAATCTCTTGGATTTGTACTTCTCTTCACCTTCAGATTTCTGGTCCTTCTTCTTGTGTGGACACTTATAAGCAAAGTGACCTATCTTTCCACAATTAAAACATTTGAAGGGAAATTTGCCTAGGTATTTTCTTGATCCTTTCTTTAGTCTTCTCATAAATTTTACTTCAATTTCATCAGGCTCAGAATCCTCATTCTTATCCTCATTTTTATCTTCTTTAAATGATGCTTCTCTAGAGGTGGATTTATCTTTATCTAACGTCATTTCATATGCAGTCAACGGTCCTAAAAGATGATCAAAAGGCAAAGCTTTTAGATCATTAAGTTCTTCTATAGTAGATACCTTTGGGTTGAACCTATCTAGCAGAGATCTCAAAATTTTCTGAACTAAAGAGGCTTCCTCAATTTTTTCACCAAGTCCTTTCATTGCATTTACTAGTTCTTCAACTCTCAGAAAGTACTTCCCAACAGTTTCATCCTCTTTCATATTTATCTGTTCAAACTGTAATCTGTAGGTTTGAAGCTTGGCATCCTTTATCTTCTCATTACCTTCATAATTGTTAATGAGTTTGTCCCACATATCTTTGGCAAATTCTAAGTGCATAACTTTTACAGATTATGCTTCTAGAGGCCCACTCAGAATAGCATTCATATCCTTAGTGTTGAAGTTGAATTCTATATTGTCATCCTTAGAAGCTAGTACAACTGGATTTACATAACCAGTCTCTACCACATCCCAGACATCTGCATCTAAAGCCATTATGTAGGTTCTCATCCTAACTTTCCAAAAGGCAAAGTTTGTTCCATTGAACAGGGGGGGATTATTGGTTGAAGTTCCTTCATGGCTAGTCATTTTTAAGCTCTAGGATCAACCCTTAGATAAAAGGAACCAGCTCTGATACCAATTGTTAGACAACTGAGAGGGGGGGGTGAATAAGTTTTTACTGTGCTTAAAAAATTATGCCCATTTTAAACTCATTACAGAACACTCAATGATTATCACAATAGTTCAGCGAAGCAAGCAATAGATCATTCAACATCAATCACACACTTGAAGCATACAGAGACAGATATTCCTGAGGAAACCCATAAAGGGAGAAAACCTCTTCTTCTTAATATGATAAGTAGTCTTTATTTTCTGTACATTATCATTCTTATGAGCACCAACTCTTTGTGAGGCTACCACCTCTGTTTTACAAGATGCAACTTGTTGAGAGCACCAACTCTCTAATTTCTCTAGCACCCACTAGAAGGAAGCACCAACTCCTTGGTTTATATAGCACCCACTAGAAGGAAGCACCAACTCCCTGAGTGTTCTAGCACCAACTGGATGGAAGCACCAAATTCCTGTCACACAGGCACCAACCTGTATAACAGAGAACAATGGTTCTCCCTTGCACCACCCTACCACCCTAGTTTTTCTGCCTGCAACCAGATGGAAGCTACAACTCCCTGTGTTCAAGCACCCACTTGAAACTCTGAGGACAATAGTCCCCCCTACCACCACCCTACCACCCTGAGATATAAATATTTTCTTTCTTAAATTTATTACAGTGATACAATATTTATCAATGACTTACCAGTCTCATCAATTTTATTCTACACTACTCTTCTCTACCTGAATCAGTGTCTTTCTACTCGCATCTTCTTGCGCTTTATGCTCTATGCACCATGTCTGTTCTATGTGCTATGCCTCCCTTCTAAACTCTCTCACTAGTTTTATGTTGTATCCTTCATTACATACAATTCAACTTGATTTTCATAGAAACAACAACCTCTCTATGTCACGACATTATGATTTTATTCATGCTCTCATCCACCGTTACACTCCCATCTCCAATGCTCAAGTTGGACATCTTAGAACACTCATTTTGGGAATCTCAGAACGCTCAAGAGACATGATTCCAACACTCAGGAATAATGATTCAACCACTCATGAACGATGATTCAATTAGTGTAACTGAATCGTCATTGATCAAGAAATTACGAGATGAAACAACAACCCTTCAATAGATTTGTTTTGATTAGTGTCGTTGGATTATATTTTATTTAAATCTCTTATATCACACGATCAACGACGGTGACCAGATGCTAGGATTAACGAGCGCTTGAGCACTTATCAATTCAACGGTCATGATTCAATCTCCTGAAATGGACGACCGTCATAGCTTCGACATTTCACCCTTCATAAATTTTGGGTTTGAAACCTTTCAAAACTTCTAAATCAGATTTCCTGAACAGATCAGGCGGTTTACGTTTATTTCACAGAAACAGATCAATCATTAGATTTGATTCTTACAAGGCTTAATCTGATGGCCAGGAATTAATTAATCGTTGATATGGATGACCACCTTTTACTCCAGTTCTTTGGATATTATACTTACGCTATCCTTCCATTGTATCTTGATCAATGGTTGAGAGTGCACCCAACATCATATTGACGGTCGAGATCTCCTTCAGGTCTACAGACTTTAGAGATTTCAAATATCAACCTCTTCTTTCCTCCGGAGTGATCACATGCTGGGTAAGTCATAATTGGTGGAGACCGCTTGCTGACGGTTAATACTTCCACTTACTCTATCCTTCCATTGTAGTAGATCGACGATCAAGAATTTTCCCAAAGTGATCTTCATATCAGACATCTCGTGTCCTTGTTGACATGGTCTGCCACATATGTCCTTTGTTGACATGGTCTACCACATGTCCTTGCTAACATGGTCTACCACATGTCCTTGCGGATAAGGTTTGCTGACGTAATCTGCTGACATGGTCTGCCACATATGTCCTTCGTTGACTTGGTCCGCCACATGTCCTTACCGACGTGGTCTGCCACATGTCCTTGCGGACGAGGTTTGATGACATAATCTATTGACGTAGATCTCCATTATCTAATGGTCATCATATATTCTCCAGATCCGATGGTCCTTATTCATTTCGGATTTCTAGATCTCCAGGCTTCGGGTTTTTCAAATCTCAAACTGAAAAATCTGAAGTGAGATTTTTCCAGAACTTAACCTCCTCTCATTTTTATACCGAACTAAATGTTGTTTTTCGATCATGATCCTATATCGATGGTTTGATTTGTTTGTGATGCATCTCTTCTATATTATCTTTTCCTTCCACTTAGAATGATCCAACGGCGAAAGGCAATTCTCATTTCTGGAATTTCAAATCTCAAACTTTCCGGAGCGTAACCTTCTCACATCTCTAGACCCGAAGTGAATGATGTTCGTCGATCATGTTCTTAGATCGGTGGCTCGATCTATATACGGTGTTTATCTTCTAGCTTATATTGTCCTTACAATTTGAAATGATCTGACGACTGATGAGAATTCGGATAATCGAACTCTCAACCCTTTTACCTTATCATGTCCTTCCACTAAAATGTGATCCAACGGTCGTGAAGACACTCGAAGTAGATCAACAATCAAGGATGATTGTGGAACCGTAACCTGCAAGTGATTTAACTCCTCACAAAAACTCCATAATTTAAAGTTGTGCACCGTTGGTGAGTCAACCACAATCGTCGATCTTCTAGGCTATAAGATCTGATGGTCCTGAGTAATTGTGGGATTGGAAATAGCATGATCTTTAATTCTCCTTTCGATCTCTGTAATCCATCCCTGTTGTTGACATCCAATGGTCACAACTCAATCCGACTTAATCTGATCGCTTGTTGGATCAACCACATTTGTCAATATTTGAGTCTATGATATCTGATGATCTAGACCAATTGCGGGATTAGAACTAGTGAGTTGTTTAATTCTTCTTTCGCTCCCCGCAATTCATCCCTATCGTTGATCTGTCTTGCGGATCTGATGATCGCAATCCTCCAATGGTCTTCAAGCCCATGGTCACTCATATGACTGACGTCCATTATATGAGATGATCAACACCGTCAATTTCTTGATCGGATGGCTGTTGAGGCTTCTCATCCCGAGCTTACACTTCTCCTTCCGAGATTTGATCTCTACATACTGTTTGCTCCTCCTCTTGAGCTTACGTTTTTTATTCCAAGCTTTGATATCTACTTACTATTCACTCCTCCTCGTGAGCTTATGTTTTTTATTCCAAGCTTTGATATCTTCTTACTGTTCGCTCCTCCTCCTAAGCTTGTGCTTTTTATGTTTGCCATTGTCACTGTTTTTCTTTCCATCAATGACAAGCACACTCTTCCTGTAAAATATACCAACACCATGATTTCTTTGATAGAACTTGAGAGTCCACTAAGACTGGTCTTGAGAGCCAATGCATCATTCTTATTTTCTTCATTTTGAGCTGCAAACTTTGACTTGTTCTTCAAGAGAACTGGTCCACTAATAGCTTCTTTCCAAACACCTGCTCCTTTTTCCTTTAAAATCACTTTCATTTCTATTCTCCATGTTGAATAATTTTCCTCATCAAGGATTGGAAATTCATCATCCATTTTTGTGTCCATGGATCTTCTCCAAGCTTGTTAAGGATTATAGTGAAGGCCTTCTCAGATACCAATTGTTGGACACACCGACCACACTGAGAGGGGGGGTGAATCAGTGTAGGTCTCTTTTTCAACTTCCCTTCACAAAACTCCTTAGTTAGCAATCACTATGTACTCATCACTCATTACTGTCATTTATAATCAGTTGTATGTGAACATATATCAAAAATAGATAAAAAAAACATATATCATCAACATGCCATCACCACAAAGAACACAATATGTATGCACAATTTTCTTTTTATTATGGACTACAATCCTTGGGTTTATCAGCAACAACTGAATAGAGTTACAACTCCACAAGAGCACCAGCTCTGCAATGCAAGACTCATCTGACACAACTCAACACCAAATGATAAGAGGATTTAATACTCAAAAGATACCAATCTGTCAACAGGTACATGACCTATCAGTAGTGTAGCATGTGTATGTATGTGCTCTACCAGTAGTACAACCCACGTATGTACAAAACATATCTGTATTGCAACCTATGTGTGCCTCCTTAAGATCTAGGGTTTTCTCATCTTGAAAAATCATATCCTCTATAGCCTTCAGTCACATCCACTTTTGTCTTTCACTATCCAATCTGTACCATAACCAATCTCAACACATCTATGCTCTCCAACAATTTACTCGTGCTCCTCAACCATACAATATGAATGCTACTTAATCATGTATAATCAACCAGTATAATATAGAAAACATATCAGTACTAAACCATAAGAGTGTTTCTCACTTTGTCAATCAACCAACATAACCATATCACAACAACCATACTAAGAATGCATTAAGCATTCACCATACAATAAGCAAGAGTATCCATCAAGACAACTATGTAACCATACCAGAATTTATATGGAAAATCTGAGCCCATAGAATGCAGATCTGGAACCTGATTCATCCTTCAGGAACCTGGCACCAACTCATACTCAAGTCTCCATGACTTCCTCCAACTTTGCGCTCTTTGACCTCCTTCAGCCTGTGTGTGTACGCACCCTGCCTCACTGTAGCCTGCATATGTATGCGCTCTGACCCATTGTTGCTTGCGTACTCCTTCAGAAACTAGGGTTTCTGAACTTCTAAAACTTTCGTCGTCAAGATCTCAGACTTACGAAAACTTTGATGCATCCATGAGATCCTCCAGTCAAATCTCTCTCTCAGAATAGATCTTCAATATATGCTCAAGAGATATATTTACAAGAGACCCTTGCCTCTTATTTATATTATCCAAGTAGATTCCTTAGAAGCATATTCTTGGCCACTTTGTCCACATAGCCACTTTGTCCACATAGTCACCTATGTCCAACTTTGTCCAATTGGCCACTTATCCATATATCCAATAGCCACTTGACCACTTAACCCACTTTCCTCATTTTAGGGTTAACCCTCTTATAACCACTTTCCATAATTAGAAAGTTCTCCATTTACTTTATTATTTAAATAATCGTCTTTTACTTTATCACTTCTCTTTATTATTTAAATAATTTATTCTTTGTAATCAATTTGACTTCTTTGACCTTTTGGGGCTTCTAGCCATCATATGAGGGTCCTCCAACTTCGTAAGGCCATAACTCTGAAACTGTGAGGATTTATGTGACGTTCCACATACCACCGGAAATGGCATGACAAACACTATCCATATAGGATAGTTTCAATGAAAAATTCACTAATCTTCATCTCATTATTCTGAAATTAATCATGTGTTCTCTAACCATACTTCTAGGATAACTCTACCGCAAAGGGTCTTCCCATGAGGGATTTCACCATAAGGGGACCACTTTGGAGTTCATCCATTTGTACTTTCTATCAACCATGACAAGACAATAATGAGTCATATTTACATAAATCCAACTGGAATAACCCATGACAATACACCATTATGACATTGTCCCTTTGTCATTGATTCCATGCATGATCACATGATCCAACGATCAATACATGAATGCATCAAACCATGAATGACAACACATTGATCCATCTTCATCTATGCATCCTATGACAACACATTGATCAATCCATTGAAAATACATACTTAATCAATATACTATGACAAAAAATTGTTCCTTTGAAATCAATCCTTTGAACTTTGAAATCAATGACAACATGATCCAACAGACGAGTCACCCCAAATTTGGTGGTAGCAGAGTTAAATATGGCCCATTCTAGAACTTAGTGAAGGTTGCAATAAATTCGTTGGCATATTTTTAAATGGTGGTTAAATTATATGTGATATAGTATGGTTTTAAAAAAACCATTTTTAACATTACGTTGTAACAAGGTGCCAAAAGGGGGAGGCCCGTGGGCTTGACCCTGAGACCTCCCCAACCGAGCACCTTAAATTAGTACCCAACTACCAACAAGCCACAAAGGGCAGATTTGGTAAGTCTGCCCCAGATATAATTTTTAAGCCCAGTCTATACCAGATCTTGGGGGAGAAGGAGATAGGAAGCACACACCTAGGCCATACGACGACAAGAAATCCAATGCAAAGTATTTATTTTTTGCATGTAACAAGCACGTTTTATGAGGCAGAGAGCTGAGTAGGGGCCCGAAGGTGAATTCATCCATTTGGGGTGATTTGACAGTCTTAACTGATTTTTCTTCGTGATCACAACGATGCGATCCATATCTACATCAGAGCTTCAGATCAATAGGCCTATTTCATAAAATCCTAATGTAAGAATGGTCTTTCTGATGTTCTTTTATTTATGAGATATTGCAACAATTGTATGCTTTATACAAGTTTCAAAGATCATGGAGAGTTCCAACATGGTAGAAAAACCATTTTTAATGCAGGAAACCTCATCTCTTAACCCTTTCATGTAAACCGAGGTTGTTCAATGCAAGAGAGACAGTTTTGGCACTTGGTCAGAAAGTAGCCAATATTGCATTCAAAAGTATTGATATTTAGAGACAGATGTGTTGATTGTGTTTCTTCTTGGATCTGATCAACATATCTATATATGATCATGGCTTCATATTGATGGAAGTCTTCATTCTTTTTCCACAAGTTTGTGATAGTTTTACCCATGGATTGTCCATGGGGATTGTCTCATGTTCATGATAGATTTTTCCATATACTATGAGAAATTGTTCTTTATACATAAGAACACCCTCTTCGATGTTGTCACCGGGAGTGGGATTGCATCCCTTTCAGTTGTAAAGGAGAGGTATATTTTTAAAGAGGAGAACGAAGCGGCTAAAAAGTTGAGCAAAGCCCATAGACGTAGACCATCCAGGGTGAAATACGTTATCACGTAGTGACTTCTTGTCTCTTTTATGTGATTTATTATCTTTCGATGTACTTGTTCATTTCATATTCACGATGCTTTTCTTTATTTCCACAAATTAAGTATTGGAAGATTTCAGTGATGATACATGAGATGTAATAAGTTGATTATCCAAGTTTTTAATTCAATTTGGATTCAAGCTTATAACCACTTCAAATTAACCTTTTAATGAAATCATTTCAATAAAATGATCTTAAAACTGACCCTTAAAGGAGTGGCATAAAACCAAAGAAGGATTGGTAACAGTATCACCTCGGGCTCAGATCAAATAACATCACCATTGAAATCCTCTCGAGAAAACGAGAAAAATGAGTATAAACATGCCTATGTTTGGACAAAGTACCTCATGGCATGAAAATCGAGACAATACCAAACTCGGCTCCATACATCCTCGAGATTTGTACTAACCTTGGGATTTGTGTCTTCCTCAGACAATTTTTCGGCCTCAAACTATGTGCCAATAAGTAGGTTGGGTCGGGGGTCAAGCCCGTACCCATTCCCTATATTCTCGATTTTTTCTAACCAATTTAAATGTAATTTACTATGTTCATCCTCCCATATAACAATGATGGTGCAGTGGTTTGGACCGTTGGCATAATATTTGGCGGATTGGGGGGTTCAAACCCCATTAACCATCGGTTGTTGTGTTTTATTTTGCTATAATTGTGGTATATAATTTTATGCCCCCTCCGTGGAGCTAGCACTTGGTTACATTATGTTGCATATGACATGGTTCAAGGGCTAATCCCTCAACCTCTTTTCCACCCATTCAAACTATGATACAACTTCAAATAAAATGTATTCCCCATATGGTTAAGAACTAATGTGATGGCGTATTGGAAAAGGTTGCTTTTGTAAGGTTATGGGAGGTCACGGGTTTACCCCTCCGAACTCCCAATAAAATTTTGATAAACCTTATCCATAATGGACAATTGGAGGCTTCCATATGGAAACCTCTCATTGGTCTATGATTTCCATGTGTCCAATTGTAATTGTGTTGGGCCCCAACAACTCCCTCTAAATTTTTACAAAATTTAAAGGGCCCCCATTAGAATCTTGATAATTATAATGAACTACATAATCAACATTTTCAAATAGTTCCATACCTTGGATTGCTTTGAGACAAACTTAATACATTCACTATAGTATGAGACACTCATTACAAGAGTATATGTCAAAATTTAGAAACAAGCATAGAAATATCAATTTAAACAAAAACGTTAATTTTTATCAACTGTTTACTTTCATTTAAATTATGATTATGTGTTCATTCTTTTGCTCATTAGAAAGTTTGACTATTTTGAATAATGGACTCAATACTTCATCAAATAATATATTGGTTGGTTTTTCATTTTCACAAAATAATTTGGTGGGATTAATTAATTAATTAATTTTTTTCTTTTTTTTTGCATCTCATTTCAAAATCAAAATCAAAATAAAAAAGGAATTATCTATCATTTGTTTGATTTTGTGGAAACCCAAAACTAATATTTTTCTCCTCTCCATCAACTTGAAGTTTCTAGAATTTTAAGATCATACTTGAAAGGAAAATGTAACCAATATTTGTTTACAACTTATAGTTAGCTAGTTAGTTTAAATTCATTTTTTATTTTATTGTTCTAGATTTTGTTTTATTCACAATTTTTAGGTTATTAATTTAGGTTTCTTTTTATTTCACGGGTTTCTATTATCAGTTATTTGGTACGGATTTGATCATGGCTTGATTTTATTATCTAAATACGTTCAAGATGATTGATCCAAAAATAATATTGGATTGCTGCAAATAAATTTATGAGCAACAGCAGATAAAATTTGGAAATGCGTCAAGAACAGACAGATGATTTTACGGGACTGATTTCAGCCAAACCATGAGGAATCTGAAGAAACGGTTGAAAACCCATCTCCAAAATGGACCCATTTATCTTATACGCTATAATTTTACCAAACAAATGCATGATTTGAGAGACATTTGTTTCTCTTTACAAGAAAAATTTAAGGTGGAGGAAATTATTAGTGACGCCCAGAGTCTTCATTCATTGTATAAATATATGAGAAAGTTCAGAGCCAAGGGAGGAAATTGAGAGGAGGATTTTTATCCTTTCTCTTTTGTATACCATTTCTTTTGTAAACTTTTTCTTTTCAAATGAAGTAACATATGGTTGGAATCTTTGGGAGAATGGACAAGTATTTTCAAAGAAGAATATGGAATTCCATGTTGCTTAATGACTTTGTCCTGTGAGTAAAATGGTTTTATTTTCATTATAATATCTTCATATTCTTTGAATAATTGATTATGCATTGATTTGAATTAGCTTTAGTCTGTTTTTTCAATACATGGTAAATTGCTATCATTTATATATTAATTTTTTCAATCTTTAAGAGTCTATCATCCCAAAAGTTCTTCCTGGACCATATGATGAACATATTTTGTTTGAAACTATATGAGAAAATAGTTTACTCTTTGGATTTCGTCCTGTGTAGACTTTGCATTGTTTTTTCATTGTCTTCTCATGTAATTTCTTGATGTGAAATGTTATCTATGTCGAATTAGCTTTAGTCAGTTCTACACATAATATTTTATATCATGTTTTTCTTTATGTTGTTCATTATCTTTTGGTTTAGTTTATATCTGTGACTGATCATCTATTCAAGTATTTTGAGTTTACATCTGATGCTAGATAGCTGGTAACACCATTCTTGAGAATTGGAATTTCTTTAATTTTCAGTTATTGGACATTTCAAGGTCACAAGATATATAATTATTTGTCTTTCTGTTGTTATAAACTCGCTCTAGAATATGAAACACTTCCTTGAATTTCTTCAGGAAGTATTATGTTTGTTTTTGTCATAGGTTTACACTTGACACGGGTTAAGAGGAGCTCATACAAATACAGAGAGATGAATTTAGTTGATCAGTGAGAGGTTAGTAGGTGCATTGCTTTCTTTTATTCAGATTTGTTTATATATGAATGAGATGATGATTGCATTAATTAGCTTTGACTATTTCTGTGTCATTGTTTCCATTGTATTTTCTTAGTATTTATTAGTTTAAAATCTTTAAACATTAAAAAAAAAACAAAAAGATTTTTGTTCTTACTTTATCTTATTTTGAAACATTATTATGAACATTCATTTTCGCAAGATTTCAAGTAAACCTTGTAAACTGTATATAGATTGTTTATAATCATTTGTATATTCACGTTTTTTTTTAATAAACATTAGTAAGTAATATATCATTTGTTAGAATCATAGCTTTCGATTAGTTTATTTCTTTTACCGTTTTTAGGACTTTAGTTGGCTAACAGAGTCATTAAACCCGTTGGGTTAGATAATACCAAACGGATTGGGTTAATTAGACAACCTCGGTCCTGATCTAACCTTCTAGTTGACGGTGTGTCATTTACGCCCGTCAACAAATGGTGCTAGAAGGAGGGCTGAGTAAATTTAATGATTAAATGTTTCACCCCTTAGCCTTTCATAATTCCATATTTATAAATTATTCTTCTATGTCATCTTGAAATGCACTATAAGGCAGACCATATTGACAAGCTGGCCTTACAAAAGTCTTTGTTTTGAATGTATTTAATTCCCCATGGCTCCCCAAATCATTGTGTTGGAACATGCTTTCCACTTCTCATTACCTGATATTCCCAACGAGACAGTCTCTTGCTTGTCCAAACTCACCTTTGATGGTGGGGGGGATGTATCTGCAAAATACCATCTTAGCAAGTTTTGGTGTAAATGCATCAAACATGATATTTTTTATTTAAAGGTTTTATGCAGATTGTTCACTTTTACTTTTAGGGGTCGGATTAAACATTGGTTTGAGTCTTTTCCAGCATATCATATTATTGATTGGTTTCAATTTGTAGAGGAATTTTTAGATGATTTTGAAATCTATGATTACAATTGATTATGTGAAGAATTTCAAGATCTACTAATCAATGATGATTCATCTCCAGAAGGTTTTTCAACAAGAATCCATCATGTTCTCTGTAAATTTAATCTTGATGACATGTCATTTGTACTAAATCTCCTCTCTGATGCTTGTGTCCCTTTCATCCAGTCATATTCAATCGCAAATGATGAATTGGTTACAAATTCTATCACTCAATTGCGAGAAGAATTTTGTTCACAGGATGAGAGGAATCCATCCAAAAATTTTGAACAAGCAAGGGAGGTAGAACCTATTGAAAAGGTTCTTACTGAAAATCAAATTGGTTTTTCCTATGAATCATTATATACTCATCCCTCAACCATCGTGGAAGAATATTTGATGTTGGGTCAAGGTGAATGTCCATATTCTTCTAACTCTTTCTCTAATTAGTACTTCAATTTATTTATTGAAGAACACTTAGTTGATGAAAACTATCTTAAGCATTCTAACATTCCAATGAAACTGATTAGAGATGTAGATTTGCAATTGGAAGAAGAAACCTTAAACCTTCATCCACAAATCATACCTTATCCATAGGAAAGATTAGATGTTTGTCATGAAAGTTTTGAATTGTCTATCATATAGGAGACAAATTTAGATGGTCATATTATGTTGAAGAATTTATCACCAAAAGAGAGTGAAATTTTTAAGGAAAGTGAAGAAGAATGTCTTGAGAATACCATTTCTAAATATCATAGCTCAAGAGATTATTTTCATGTGTTCATTTATGATTCCTTTTACTCTTTGCATCCTGATCTCTTCTTAGATTCTGGTGGACATGATACTTTACCCATGGTATCGTACTCTTTTCCGTCACAATCAGATCTTTTCGATATGCCAAGATTTGGTGAAATTAATTCCAAACATAACATTTATGAAGTCGGATTTGATGCTCTTTCACTTCCATCACTCGCATGGAAAAGACACATGTTGCAAGATGATTTTACACGATTTATTTTTGAAAAAAACAATGCACTCATTCTTATGGAGCGAATATTCTACATTGCATATTCGTTTTTTGATTATTTCGAATTTTAATGTTTATGATTCACATTTTGAAATGATCAATCTCATCAAAGAAAACGTTCAAAACAATAATCTAACTGATGTCATGAATCCTCTTATGATGTGTTCCCCATTGATATATCCATTTCATCAAAGTCATAGTTTGCATCCTAATTTTTATGACAGGATCTTATAATGGCTTGAAGATTCGTATCTAAAAAATCTTCATAATAAAGATAAAGTTGTGCTTGCTTTGTTTCTACCTAAATATATAGGAAGTAAAAATGACATGATTTTTTTAGATCCTCCA
Source organism: Picea glauca (assembly GCA_000966675.3). Taxonomy (NCBI): domain Eukaryota; kingdom Viridiplantae; phylum Streptophyta; class Pinopsida; order Pinales; family Pinaceae; genus Picea; species Picea glauca. The sequence continues at coordinate 434,865 of JZKD02S1993205.1, read as the reverse complement.
TGTGAAAAAATGGATGAACACTTGGAGAATTGTCAAGAGGATGGGGCACTTCGGCCTTGGCTGATGGTTATGTTAGGTCCCCATAATATTGACAAGTTTTCCAAACTTACTTACACTCTTCCATGCCATTATGACCCATATCACGACAATATTGTAGAATGGTTGGAGGATTCATACATCAAGAAGTTTCAAAAGAATGGTAAGGTCGTGCTTGTTTTGTTTTTAAAAGAATATATAGGAGGTAAGCATGACTGTTATCACTGAAATTTAGTCCGCACATGGCGACAAGAACTCAGCATCGTCAAACAGGAATGAAGTCATTCATGGCACTGAATTAATTTCATAGCATTGCAAAAGGGTCAAAAACTATACAAAGTAACCAAAA
>JZKD02S1993205.1:423166-434470 GCA_000966675.3 Picea glauca | reverse complement strand
TGGCCAAGACAAACCTGGGATGTCTCATTCAGCAGATGGACTAATAGGTGCCACCACACACCATGGTCCACAACCCCAACCACCACCGATGTATGGAACACCTCAATACCCACCGGCATATGGGGGAACTCCTTATTACCCCCCACCCCCCTATCGACAGCCATATCTTGTTGCTATGCCTCCACCCATCTGTTGACCTCCACTAGCACCTCCCATACATCCACCTATTCCCACAAACAGTGGTACTCCCTCAACTAAAGCTTATAGTACTATTGAAAGAACTACGCCTTCCTATGTACCTTATGGATCGGTACCACCAAAAAATCCATACTTCCCATTTCTTGGTCCTCTACAACCCATGGCTCCCCCACATCCACATGCGGGAGTAAATTTTGTTCAACCTTCTGCTGCTCAACAGTTCCAGAATTTTGAACAATTGAATACAGCCAACCCAACTCATCCATAAAACAATGCCAAGAATAAAGGATGGAACAGGAATAACAACAACCCTGGTCAAGGCAGGAATCAACCCCCACAGCACCAACCCACTAGGGGCAACCAGAACCAAGGGAACCAAAATCCCCAAGGGGGCAATAACAACAAACGCCAAGGGTGAAATAATGTTAAAACCATCCACCCTTGTGCTCTTTGTGGTGAGTTCGGTCATTACACTCACCATTTCCCCCAGATCGCTGATTTCAAATGGTTGAAAGACTCGGGTAGTCTTCCCCATACCCCTGCACAAACTGCCCCTCAACAGGCGCCACAACAGTATGTGCAACAACCCCCTCCCGCCGTATTGCAAAATCCCATCCCACATCAAGGTGTGATAAACACCCAACAGGATGCACACCATCCCCCACCTCAGGGGGGTCAATACCACAACCCTAACAATCAAGCAAAGCGAACGATTCTCCTCACCAGTGAGGAAGAAATTCTTTTGCAAACACGCAATCGTCAGTATCAGACACCAGCTGAATCTACCCCTATCTCTCCAGAAACAAACCCTACACCGACGGGAGCCCCGTTGGTGATCCCTCTCCCTTCTGCCGAACCACCATTACAGATCCCTCACATCCCCTTGCATAGGAATGTCCACAACCCACAGGCTAGGGCCGCCCACAACTATAGCTTGGTAGACGACTTAGCACAATCCCCGGCTGCCATGTCAGTCTTGGAAGTTCTCCAGACTTGTCCTACACAACAAAAGTCTCTACTTTCTGCCTTGGGGGTAGTCGACCCTGCAGATACTCGACTCATCACCTTTGATCTTGACAATAGTGAACCTCATCTTCCCGCCTTGGTCGCTATTCAAATACCAGTAAAAATACGGAACATCACCGTTCACCGGTGTATCATCGATGAAGGTGAATCTACATGCATCATGTCCAAAACAGTATGACAGAAACTGGGTTCCCTGAAACTCATACCCTCCGCCATCACCTTACGATCTTACGACGAACGACCATCATCTCCTGAAGGGCTCTTCCAAAATGTCCCTGTATAACTCAGGGACAAAACTATTCTCATTGACATCGAAGTTATCGACGCTCTGCTCGATTACAATATCTTGTTTGGACGTAGCTACATGTATTCTATGAAGGCAGTGGCATCTTCCATCTTTCGAATAATCATGTTCCCCCACAACGGAAAGATTGTAACCATCGACCAAGTCTCACATTATGAGCCGAACCCATCTTCCAACCTCGATAACATTCTTCCTCTCATCCACACCAACAAAGACGCATATCCACTCATCGAGATGGGTCCTGGTATTTTTAAAGATCCATCCTTGTTAGGGACGTACCATGGAGCACCACCACTCCTTCCCCCTAATCAAGTATGCGTCGTCTCATCTAACGGAACTCACACGGAGGATGCTAATCCTCCTTAGGAGGATTCAATCATTCCTGACGTCTTAGCAGTCACAGAACCACTCCAGTCGGAGCCTCCTGCGCACTCATCGACCTCAACCATCCACAAATCCACATCCCCTCAGGGGCATAGTCCCATTTTGGGGACACTCCCCCAACCCCTCACCCAAATCCCCTTCTTTTACCCCCCACCAGGTATTGAATATTTTCAGGTAGCCGCAACGCTCACACTACCTAATATGGTGTTAGAAATCCTAGTGTGGTATTTACATCCACCTGAGATGGTCCCTCTCCCATCCCTTCCTCCACAGGAAGGCCTCCCCATGACAATTCTCGTCCTTACCCCCACAACCCCCATACTCCCTAACCCCCCTGCTATAGCTGGGGGCAGGAGGAAGAAGAAGGAGCCCACCGCTCCACTTCCTCCACACATCCCACCACATTGCGCACTCTGTGAGAAAGAGGGCCACCAAACCAATAATTCCCCATCACTACCTAAATTACGGAATTTGATTCCCCCTAATCCAACTCCAACAACACCCGTCACTACTGCAAGTACCACTAGCATCAACATTTCCAGTAGTAAAGGGTTGAGGACCAAAGTTGCGTGTGCTATATGTTCAGAATATGGCCATTACACCCATCATTGCCCAACACTGCCACACTTTCGACAAACATTAGCTGTTGTATGCCAAAACTTCCAAAACAACCCACGCCCTGCTACGTCCTCTTCGAACATCACTGACATTCGCTATGTCACCACTATAGTCAATGAACATATGAGATGCCATTGCTCTCTCTGCGATTCATTAACTCACTTTACATACCAGTGTCCTATGATCCTTGCATATAAGCGACGTCAATTGGCCCTGCTTCACCAACCTGCAGAGGCAATACTTGACATTACTTCACCACTTGAGGATATTCATATCACTTCCCCCGAGCCCGAGGCACTCCCAACGCCTCCATGGTTCTTAAGAGACATCTCTGAGGATTTACCCCGCAATCCCCCAAACTCTCCTACTCATTCCCCTATGGAGACCTTCCACCCAACCACCACGGGTACTCCTCAGTACTTTAATATCTGGTTCATGACGAGTGAACCCTCATTATCTGCTCACACCACTCCCCTTGCTTCTCCAGCAGGGAGCAATCACACTAGCACTGAGATCACTCCTCACGACCCCTTGAATTCTCGGCGTTTCCAATGCGACAAGGAAATCCTAGAAGAGCTACAACACCCAGACTCTCCCTGGGACACACTACATCATTGTGCACTCTTCCTTCCATAGGAAGCCCTCATGCCTCCTAATCAAAATCCTGTTTATGCGGTCAAAACCAAAGATTTTATCTCGTCCGGACCTATTGATTGGTTCAACAATCCCATTCCTACCCCTGACGCTTTTGAAGAAGGTAATATGGCCAACATTTCCCCCACCATCAAAATCGACATTTCCATTAAAAATGGCATCGTCGAAGAAATCATCATTGGAGCTACTTGCACTCCTCAGGAAATCGCCGTATATAAAGCCCTCTTCCAGGAATACAGGGATATTTTCGCCTGGTCATACACAGAAATTCCTGGCCTCGACCCATCCATTGTCAAACATCGCATCGACACCTGGCCTGACATCACACCAGTTCGTCAGAAACAACGCCCGCTACACCCATCCAAGGCCGCGGCTATCAAAGCTGAAATTGACAAATTACGTACAACTGGGTTTATTTACCCCATCGCTTACACTTCATGGGTTTCCAACCCTGTACTCGTCGACAAAAAACAAGGCACGATCCGCGTTTGCACAGAATTTCACGATCTCAATAACGCATGTCCAAAAGACAACTTTCCAACGCCATTCATCGATCAAATTATCGACGACTGCACTGGCCACGAGGCTCTCTCCTTTATGGACGGATTCTCAGGCTATAACCAAATCCAAATCCACCCAGCTGATCAGTATAAAACCGCATTCATTACCCCATGGGGTACCTTTGCATATCGTGTCATTCCATTCAGCTTAAAAAATGTCGGCGCAACTTTCCAGCGGGCGATGACATACATATTTCATGATCTGGCTGAAATCATCCTTGCCTACTTGGATGACCTCACAGCACGTTCCAAGAAACGCACCCAGCATATCGATGATTTACGAATCATCTTTCAACGGTGTCGCTAGTACAACATCCGCTTGAACCCTCTCAAGTGCGTGTTTTGTGTCACCACCGGGCGACTCCTCGGTTTTATCGTTTCCCAAAGAGGTATTACCGTGGACCCCCTCAAAGTCAAAGCTATCACCGAAATTCCACCTCCTCGGAATTTATGGCAACTTCAGAGTCTTCAGGGCAAAGCTAACTTTCTTCAATGCTTTGTCCCAGATTACGCCATACGTGCACATGGTTTCCTTTTCTTACTACGTCACGACATCCCCTTTCACTGGGACGACTATGCCCAACAGTCATTTGACGATCTTAAAGCAGTGCTTTCAAATGCACCTTTGATTAGTGTACCTGACTATAATCACGACTACATCCTCTACGTATCAGCATCAGCTGTATCAGTAGTCGGCGTCCTCGTCCATCTCAGAGATGATAATCATGAACATGTCATTTACTACATTAGTAAGAACCTCTCGGGACCACCCTTTAATTACAAACACAAAGAGAAGCTTTCTCTTGCAGTTGTCCTCGCAGTCCAGAAACTGCGCCATTACATTCTGCTTCGCACCATGAAGGTCGTCGCAGATTCCAACCCTATACAATACTTGCTCAGTTGTCGACAAGTCAACGAAAAATTCGCTCATTGGATCATTATCCTTCAGGAGTACAACCTTGAGTTCTCAACACCTAAGAGTAATAAGGCCCTCGTTCTAGATGAACTTGTCATGACCCTCCCCTCTAACACCATCAATGCCCCTATCAACACCGATTTTCCCGACGAACATCTCTTTTACATCACCTCAGATGATCCTTGGTATGGCGATCTTCTCGTCTACCTATGAACTCAGAAGTTCGGTAACCACCTTTCTCAAGATGATCGACGATGTATTCGCCACCAGGCCCCCCGCTATCTCCTCATTGGAGACATCCTATACCGACAGGACGTCGACACCATTCTTTGTCGTTGCCTGACTATTGACGAGGCCGACAGAGTCTTAAATGACTGCCACAGCGGCGCATGTGGGGGCCATCTTTCGGGTATCTCCACGGCTCAGAATATTATCTGAGCCGGTTACTTTTGGCCTACCTTGTTTCACGATTGCATTCACGCCGTGAAACATTGTGAGCAATGTCAACTCTATGCCAACAAAGCCCGAGCTCCCCCCACTCTTATTCACCCTGTCATTACGGCCGGCCCCTTTTGCAAATGGGGCATCGACTTTATGACTTGTAATCCCCCCTCCAGCAATGGTCACAAATACATTGTTGTTTCCGTTGATTACTTCACCAAATGGGCCGAAGCTATGCCCACTTTCAACAACACCACCGACACTGCAGCACGTTTTTTCTTTAACCACGTCATATCCCGTTTTGGCGTACCACTCCAACTTGTTTCCGATCATGGGAAACACTTTGAGAATGAGATATTCGTCGAACTCTCATCTCGGTTAGGCTTCTCTCATGAGTTTGCCTCCCCATATTACCCTCAGTCAAACGGACAGGTCAAGGCAGTGAACAAATTCCTCAAGACCATGTTACAACGCACGATTAATAAACATAAAACCAATTGGTATCATATGTTATTTTCCATGCTATGAGCTTATCGAACGACAGTAATGACCGCTACAGGTTTCACGCCATTTCATTTAGTCCATGGGATTGAGGCAACTCTTCCCATCGAGTGTGAAATTAGTGGGATTGAGCTATTACCTGACACTGATCCAATGGAGCAGTGCTTGCTGAACTTAGAGTCTCTAGATGAAGATCGTCGATCTTCCTTACAGAACAACGAGGCAGCCAAAAAATGATCCAAGGCTACCTTTGATCGTCATGTCAACCTTCGTTCATTTCGAGAAGGAGACCTCGTCTTGGCCTATGATATTGCTCATGATACCTTTGGCCACGACAAATTTGAATCACTTTGGCATGGCCCTTACATCATCCAACATTGCCTCACCAAAGGCGCATACATCCTGGCCTCTCCCGAAGGCCTCTCACTCAAGGAACCCGTCAATGGGTTATACCTCAAGAAATTTTATGCTTAGATGTAGTTATACCCTTTCGTCTAAACTATCCTTTGTGCTATTGATAGATGCTTCCTTCACCAACCTACTACATTGGTTATGCCGACGGCACTAGCCATTGGACACAAAATCTCGCTTCGACGGCTTGGGCTCTATACACCCCCTCACATGAAATGCTACACTCAAGTGGCATATGTTTGGGGCCAGCAACCAACAACCAAGCCGAGTACAATGCGGTCATTGGCCTCCTGGCCGACGCCCAGCGTCATCATATTCGTCACCTTAGCGTCTTCCTCGACTCTCAACTAGTCGTTCTCCAGCTCAACAATGTATACTGTGTACGCGATCCATGCCTCTTTCGCAAATACCTACAGGTTATATTATTATCTCGACATTTTGATTCCATTACATTTACACATATTCCAAGACAATTGAATCAAACAACAGATGAAATAGCTAACATGGTGTTAGATTGGCATATATCACATCAAACTACACATACATAAACATCTCATACATCTTGTTATAGCATAAAGATAGAATAGACATCATCACCAACAAAAAACATATGTAAACGACATCAGGATCTCAAAAAATATGTATACTCATATATATATATCAAGGCCTATCAGGCCATCCGAATGTTTACATACAAAAAATACATGTGCCCGTCGGCTATCATAGTCCATCGGTACAAAAATCGGCTCACCCGCCTAAAATACAACCAAAACCAGTATACATCATACATAAGTCAGGGTGCCTCTATTGCACCCCCACCTTCTCCTCCCTCAGGAGGAGGTGGTGGCCCGCCCCCACCTTCCCCAGGCGGTGGTGGAGGACCACCCATAAGACCCTCCTGCCCCTGCGGTAGGCATCCATTAGTCATGGCAGCAAGCACAGCTGCTCGTCGCACTATAGACCGCCATGGTGGCGGTACTCCTATACACTACTCCAGGAATCTCTCATCCTGGATACATATCCACATGCCCTCAGGCACGTCCTATAACACCATCTCTAGACGATGGCGTATATCATCAAAATCTACTCCGGCCGCCGTCGGAGGAGCGTGTGATGGCCTCGCACCAGGGTCATCGAACCGATGCCTCCTCGCTGCCCTCTCGGGCTCTGTTGGTCGCCCCACGGCCTCATCCCACCGATGCCTCTCTCCACGCGGCAGTCTCTCCGGCTCTCGCTGAACCGACGCTCTCTGCATCTCCACCTCGCGCCCGCGAGGTGCCACATCTACACATGCACAAAACAACAAACAAACGATCGTATCAGCGTCTATATCACATATGAACTGATATCTCAAAAGATAACATAAATAAAAAACATACACAATACTCAACATACCTTGATGGTCAAAAACCTCCCCCGGAGGCAGTACCATGTCCAGGTCTCCCCGGAAGTCCACCCCAGCATAGGGGTACCGAAGTATCACCTGCGACATATTCCGCCATATCTTCGTCACCTGCATCGAAAAATAATGACCACCTTCGCCACCACCGTGGCGAACCAAAACTGCAGACCACCGCCTCAATCGTGGCTCTCGTGCCCCCGACATCTCTAACAAAACCCTCGGGCACAACATCGACACCCTCTCCAAAAACCAGGCTACCAGGATAGAGCCAAACGTGAACTCTCCTGTACCTGTGGTCCAACAACGGTCCAACTGTGCGATCATCCACACATGCAGCATCAGTCCCCACGCAAACAGATCGCCGCCCAAAACTCTCTTCAGCACCAGCAGCTGGCCACCACTAATCCGTTGGGTCGCCAGTGACCCATACACACGAACAATCATCGCCACTATACAGCGATGAGATAGGGAATCAATAGCACTGACGCTCACTACAGTCCCAGACATGAAGTTCTTGCTGGAGAAATATCACTCGACGATCATCACCAGGGCTGTATCCCTTGGCAGCACAGGCTCTGTCGGTAGGGGCGTGCCCCGAAAGGGGAGCCCAGTCAGAAAATACACATCCTCCACCACAGTGAAGGGGATCTTCTCTCCTCGCATGAGGAAGCAGTGCAGCTCTGGACTCGACATCTGGAGCAAGAACTGCAGTAAGTACTCCTGTGCCCGTATCAACGGGCACTCAAAAAACTTTAGCAACCCACAGGTTGCTAAAGTCGCTCGCATCGCAGGCCGCGCATTGGCCACGGCATCTCGCAACAGAGACTAATCTCGCTCTCGCCACCACATAGCCATAGTCACTGCTGGCCCTCTGCACACAACACAGAGTCCGCTATCAGCTTATGCAACCATCAAATGCATCAAAAAAGACTCAATTTTTACCCTTCAACCTTGGCTCCTAGGCGCGGTTTTTTCACCCACAGGCGCGCACACATGCGCTCCTGTTCACTACACAGGCGCGCACGTATGCGCACCTGTCTACTGCACAGGGGTGCACTAATGCACACATGTTTTCATCACATGCGCGCTCGTGAGTGCGCCTGTCCACCGCATAGGTGTGCTCTAGTGCGCGCCTGTCAAACCCACATGCGTGCACTAATGCGCGCCTATTCACAACACAGGCGCGCCTTAAATTATCCTACCCGCGCACCCATGCACTCATATTCAGTGAACAGGCGCACACATATGCGCGCCTTCCACTGAATCGCCCGCGCATGTGGGCCCACATCCTATAAAAAATCCTCTCAAACCCCCTATACGGCTCCCCGTACCTACCCTGCCCAAAAATTGAAAACCTATTTCTATGCAGGATGATCAGACCACTAACCTGAAACTCGTAGAATGTCGATCGGATGCCTCGTCCTCCCCGAATCTCTCAATATCCTCTGAAATCTGCTCGTCCAGTCACTGTAGCACCAGGTACAAATGAGGTGGCAATGTGGGCCCTACAGCTATATATAGGCCTTTTTCCAAACTTCCACTCACCATTCTGGGAGCCCACGGTGTCCATTTTTCAAACCGTCTTCAGCCACGGGATTAGCGTCCCGCCACCTACATCATAGCTGTCCCTGGGTCACTTTTTATCCTGAGCCCCCGAGACGCCCTTTTTCATATCATGGTCAGGTACACACGCACATTGTCACATTTTTCAAATACATGCTCATGTCTTTGATTCTCTTCAGATATTGTTCACTTTGGGTATTTGGTTGTTATGTGCGCAGGTACTTTCTCATCGGTCATCAACATCATCCCTTCAGGTATATATTCAGCACTAGCATGTAGTCTCTCCCACTATATTGCATTTACATTTCTAGTCACACCCGCTGATATTGACCTTTAGGATCCTCATTCCTAGCTCTGCAGCACCCATACCTCCATTTTTCATCTTCGGTGCTGTAACCCGGTAGCATTCTCACCCACATGAGTTGTCCCATTCATAGCAACTTTTTGACACTTTTTTGACACTCATGTTGTTCTTCATTACCCTTTAGGGATGGGAGTCCTGGTAGTCTTTCATCATGTTGCGAATCAACCACATACTCCTTCTCCTCATTTTTGCTAGCTTCCCATATGGACTCCCAGATCATCTCTTTATGGTTCTATTCGTTTTACCTGCACCTCCGTAGGATCATGAACCCTCCATTTTATCCACCATCAGTTTGCCCATCTGCGAACCTATCTTCAGTTCACCTACCTCATACAGAAACTCACCAATGGGGCCCCCACCCTTCATCTGTTTTCCAAGAAATTTTTGCCCTCACTGGGGCACTCATTTCACACTGGGGCACCTGTTTCTGTATTTGTACATTTTTCCCAAAAAATTATTCATTATTTATTGTACAAACACATTTATTTCCAGTCGTTACATTTTCTTTTGTCGTCACCATTGGCGACTTGCTTCCTTTTTTGGCCACACACAACCCATTTCACCCTTGGTTGGAGCATTTCTTCTCATCTCCCCTTGCCGACATCGTCCATATCTTCAGAGCACTATACAGGTCATTTTACCTATACCCTCTGAATTTGTTCACCTTGTCCCGCCTCTAACACAACTTACCACTGGTCTTGTCGTCATCCTGACACTCGACCTTGTTACGTGGTTGCAGCCACTTTTTATCTCATACATCCTCCAACCAAGGGAAGTCTTGAGTCTTCCCACTTTTTGACTTCATCCATGTACCTCTGCCACTTCCTCACCTCAGTAGATTCTATGAAGGCCTTTGCTTCTGGGAGTCGCATTCCCCTTTTGTCGACAACAACACACTTTTTCCAAGAAGGGCGACAGTATCTTGATTCTCATTCTCCATTTAATGAGAGATCTCAGACAGCACAGGGTGAAACACTATTGCTCCCTGCTGTCGTTGGCCCCCATAACATTCGATGCCAACACTTTCTCATGTTATGGTGGGTCTTACCTTGCGACTATTGCAGTTCTTTTTATCATTTGTCGAAGACCTCTGAACCGGGTAGGGCTATCAATGCCCACATCATCGTCGCTACTTATTACCACGATCATTGCCTATTGTTCAGAGTATATTCCTTTGCAGAATTGTCTTCTGCCTTTTACCGCCCTTGAGGGCACTACAATTATCTACACCAACATTTCTATCATCTTTTTTCAGAGTTACATAACATGAGCATGGGGCATGCCTGCCTCGTTTGTACACAGTTGTATATTGTTGCACACCTTATGGAAGGTCGGGTTCTACCAGTTCCTTTCTTCTCCAACGAATCGCTCTGAACGGTCTCACTATTGATCTCTCTTACAAACACATTCTCAGTAGAAGAAACATTGATGGATTTCGGCTATACATATGCTCCTAACCTCGTCCATCAGGGGGCATCTGTTATCACTGAAATTTTTTCCACACATGGTGACAAGAACTCAACATCGTCAAACAGGAATGAAGTCATTCATGGCACTAAATTAATTTCACAGCATTGCAAAAGGGTCAAAAACTATACAAAGTAACCAAAAATTGAAGGGCGCTTTACAGAAGTTGGGTGCGCGCTCATATGCGCGGAACAGGAACGTACAATGCGTGCATGCGCACACGATGCGCGGTTGTTGGCGCAAAAACCCATGCACCTGCTAAACGGTGCATTTATGGAATTGGTCAGCCTCCCAACCACTTATGGATCAGCTCCCAAGCTGATTTGACTCCCAAATCTGATCTGAATCCACATGGTAGGCTGGTCAAAGACCTAATTAACCCCTAAAGAGCCCCTTTTCACACCTCAAAGGAGTTACATAATCACCCAATGCTATGCTATAAAAATCCATGAGGAAACATCATTTTCTCAAGGAATTTCATGTAATGTTATGCTG
>JZKD02S1993205.1:395351-416832 GCA_000966675.3 Picea glauca | reverse complement strand
ATTTTCGCAAGATTTCAAGTAAACCTTGTAAAATGTATGTATATTGTTTATAATCATTTGTATATTCACATTTTTTTTAATAAACATTAGCAAGTAATATATCATTTGTTAAAACCATAGCTTTAGATTAGTTTATTTCTTTTACCATTTTTAGGAATTTAGTTGGATAACGGAGTCATTAAACCCATTGGGTCAGATCATACCAAATGGCTTGGGTTAATTAGACAACCTCGGTCTAGATCTAACCTTCCAGTTGACGGTGTGTCATTTACACCTGTCAAAACATTGGTCCACTTGTATGCACATATGTCAATTGGTGCCAACTCATTCGGTACACTTGCCACATCACCTCCTCAGTTAACATACGATGCACCATGTAGCTCTCCATGGAGTTGCCACATCAACATTGTACGATCTATACATTCATGCCACATGTCACCCTTACATTGGTGACATGTGTCACCTTGACTTTGACTTCTATCTAGTTTGAATTGAACGTTGACTGATCATAACGTTTGTATATGAACTTTGTTTGAGAAAATTTTTGCATCGTTGGAAAGATATCATCGATCTCTACGCAATGATGTCATTTTAGAGAAAATTTGAGACAGCCAAATTTTGAGCTTTTCTGGATCCTCCTAGACCTCTATGAGCATTCTGTATCCTCCTGGACCTTTGTGAGAATTCCTGGATCCTCCTGGATCACACCTTCCCACTAAAGAACATTGGTCCTCCAAAAGGATGAATATTTCAACAACTTAGTGATGATAACTCTTACTCACTATTCCATCTTATTGTAATGCTCTTATCTAGTAACTTAGTGATGATGAAGCTTCTTCACTCTTCCACCTTGTTGAATATTTTGGGACTAAATATTCATATTGGATCTTATATCTTAGATATTAGATCAATGTACTTCTTTCTGCTTCACTGGAATATGGTTCTAACTCTGGCTCTTTGGCACTGGCGCTACTTCAAATCTAGTTCTGGTTCTAGTTTATAGATTCCTTCATAACAAAATTCTGCTCATTGTATCTCTTCAATATATTAATTTGAATCATGTACCCAACATCCACTCACATATCCTTCTCTGTTGAATATAGTATATCTCGACCATCATGAAACCAAGTCGAATGTCGATATATGCCTTGCCCTTTTGGACTCTCTGTTCTTGTATTGTGGATGTATCTATAGGAGTCTATGAATGAATTGCCTGTCACTTCCTCTCTCCTTCCCTGAAAGAAACTCTAAACATATTCTTTGTATACATTTGTACTATCTAAACAACTTCCACTCAAGTTATACATCTACACAAACATGAAATAATATCTTTGAATATGTCATAGCATGCATCTTTACAAATATATACCTCTTATCTTTTTACAAAGAATATTATTTCTCCTTTACCAACTCTAGGAAGATTTACATTACTTCGATGCTCTTCCCACATTCGATCTACATGATCCAGCTGCCTGCATCCTTCTGTTCCTTCACCTTCTATACTTCAGAATAAGAATGTTAACTTAGAAAATTTGATACATATGTAGTCCTTTAGCTGATAACAAGACAATCACTATTGTCTACACTGTTGTCAAAAGTCTTAGAAATCTTTATAATATCACTCTCACTCCTATAACAAAGAGGCTATATAGAAACACTTTTACAATATTCCTCTCATTTCAAACAATGTATAAGGTGGCTATATAGAAATTTTACAGAATTCCTCTCACTCTTAACATATACAATGTGTGGCTTACAAGCCTTCTAATACAACAATAGAAAAAGACTTAGTAGGTATCTACATATTCATATTAGCTTGAATTTTACAAATATACATATTTACAATGATTGATGGTTTATTTATGGACTCATCCTTCCCTCAATATTGGAATTTATGGACTCATCTTTGACAATGACTTTGACGTTGATGCTAAATATGACATTGAATTTGATGCAGAATCTGATGTTGAATCCAAGATACCATTAGACCAAATTATAGGTATTTCTAGTAACCTATATAAAATCTCCTTTTGAACACCACTCACTATTGTTGTGTCTTCAATAGCTTCCCTTGAATACACAAGTACCTGGCCATTTTGGAACCTGACTGCATATCCTTCATCTTCAAAAGATACAATTGAGAGTAGGTTTACTTTCAAATATGGAATATATAACATATTCTCTATTCCTATAAATCCTCCCAACTTGAGCTAGAATATTACATATCCAGACCCTTTTATTGCTTGTCTAGTGATAGTTCCAGATCCTACATAGCAATTTGTGTCAATCTCTAAGGAATTCAGGAATATTGATCTCATGTCGGTCACGTGGAGGGATGAGCCACTCTCCACAAAACATTCCTCGATGTCTTCATATGTCGCTCTATTAAGACCAACCCTTAGGAAGTATTCTTTCTCAAATATTCCAACAAGTCTATTAACTTCACCTAGGGCTGATACTTGTCTTCTTGCAAGTGCCTTTACATTTTTTTGTTTCTTCTTCGGACATAAGTATGGATAAAGTTTCCAACACTTCTTGATCTAATGTCCACTCTTACCACAATAAGAGCATAGTTTCTTGTTCCCATATTGGAACCATGACCCCTTCTTGTCATTCCCCCTTTTCCTTTTCTCTAAGAAATGACTGCTACCTTTATCCTTGTTCTTGGAAGGCTTATCTTGCACAAACTATCTTCTTTTACATTTCTCCATATTATGGTTACTAGTTCCACAAGAAGCACATGGATACATACACCATATATATTTATCTATCTTACCAATGGGAAAGAATGCACATCTCTTTTTGGATATGTTTTTCATATGTTACCTTTCCCTGGGATAGAAGGTAACTCTAACTTATTATGAAGGACCTCGTCATCTGAAGTTCTCCTTGCTTCTACCATCCTTGAGCATTCTCCATCTTGATGAGAAAACGAATAATATGACGAATCATCTTTCTTGATCATGCCTTTTGACAGAGTTAGTTTCTCTTGCATCAGAGACTTTACATTCTTGACTTGCCAATATTCATGGAATGATGTTGTTGGTGCCAATACCTGATCCTTGATATGCAATTTCATTTCCAACTCATGAAAAATACCTCCATGGAATTTCTCATGACATATCAGTCAATCTTATAGCTTTTGCTTCTCTTCCTCGAGAGTTCACAGTTTCATTCTTAATTCATAATTCTCCTTCTCAATTTTTTGGTTAATGTTCTTTTGTATCGTTAACTTCATGAGAGTTTTACTCATTTTCTCCTCTCAACAAGAGCCTTCAAAACCTTCACCAACTTAAGTCTTGGACCTCATCATATCAACGACTTGAAAATGCACATCAAAGCTAGCTATGATGCTACTTGATCCAAAAATCCTTAGATACCAATTATAATCTTTAAAAGCTCATTTTAGCATCTAACTTGATTCAGAATAATTTTTTATCATAATGAGGTGATTTGAAAAAAAATGGTGTTGTGCTTCTTATCCAAAATATCATAAACTAATGATTAATTTGAATAATTATGAGATAACACATCAAAAAATAAAAGAACCCAAACTATACAATATTGATGACATATATCTTTGAATTCGCTTCAAACAGTGAGACTACTTCTCATAATCTCAAATGTCAAATTACAATACAAAATGGACTTACAAAGCCAATTTTGAATTCAGTCTCCAATTATGTTACTCAAACTCAAATATAGAGTTTACCATTGAAATCCTTGCAAAAGTCTGAGAAAAATGAGTATAACGTCAACCATATTCTGAAGTGTCCCAATTTTACCCTCTTTACACGCCAAACGATGCACTGTGGTGCTCATTAATGGAAATATGGATGAAGAATTTCATAGAAAACCTCTTAGATCAAAAATAAAATCACCACTGAAATCCTTATTGAAATTACTAAGACAACTGAGAGGGGGGGTGAATCAGTTGCTACTGTGCTTAAACAATTTTAAGTCTATTAAACCATTCTTAATTTTTCTTCAAGTGATCATCAATATTATACAACATATGGAAAACATAAATAATGAGCATCAGTCACACATAAGATATACACAGAGACAGATTTTCACGAGGAAGCTCATAAAGGGAGAAAACCTCTTCTTCTTCGAAATGATAGGCAACCTTTTAAGTTTTGTACATCATCTATAATTGAGCACCAACTCAATGTGAGGCTGCTACCTTTGTTTTACAAGATCCAACTTGTTTGAGAGAACCAAATCTCTGGTTTCTCTAGCACCCACTAGAAGGAAGCACCAACTCCCTTAATGTTCCAGCACCAACTGGATGGAAGCACCAACTTCCAGTTACACAGGCTCCAACCTGTATAACAGAGAACACTTGTTCTCCCTTGCACCACCCTGCCACCCTGGTTTCTCTGGCTGCAACCAGATGGAAGCTACAACTCCCTGTGTTCAAGCACCCACTTGAACCTCTGAGGAAAACATTCCTCCCTAGAACCTCCCTACCACCCTTATTACAAATAAATGATTGAATAACCAACACAACATATAAATCAATTCTTACCACTTCTTCACTGTTTTGCAATTATGCTCTGCTTCATGCTATTATGCTATTCTTCTCTTTCTTCTGTCTATTCAACAACTATTACTCATCTTTGAGTTTTATCTTAAGCTCTGTATCCTATAATTTTACTCTTCTTACAGTTCATCACATTTTTCTGATTAGAACTGCCCACCTCGCATAGTCTCTATGTTTTTATTTTATGCACAACCACAATGACAGTTACACTTCGAATCTTCTTAGGCAAAGAAAAAATGTCTCAGCAACTGAATCGCCAACCGATCAAGACTCATGAATCAGTTTTGCTAACTGAATCGTAACTGATTGATTAACTGTGAAGTGCAACAGTAGCCCTCCGATCATATTCAAATTCACCTACACCATTGGATTGAATTAAGGATCTTGTGTTTAATTTTCCATTTCGCATTTCGACATTTCAGCATTTCGGCATTCCTGTTGCGAAGCATCTCGACTCTCCAAGTCACGATCCCTGAAATGGATCCAGATCAACGGTCCACACAACTTCATAATCTGATCCCTTCTTTTCCTGATCGAACGGCTGACAGGATTTCTATGTTTTTCCCTTCGAGTCTTCGAGACTCACAATAGTCCCTTTCGACATTTCACAATTTCAGCAATTCTTATGATGAGATATCTTGACGCTCCATGTCGCAATCCTCGAAATTCCGAAATTTCATGTCACGATTTCTCATTTCGACATTTTGCGATTTCGACAATTCTTGTGATGAGATATATTGACGCTCCATGTCACAATCTGCAAAACTCTGAAATTCCATGTCGCGATTTCGCATTTCGGCATTTCACGATTTCTGTAGTGAAGTGTTTCGACACTCCAACTCCCAATAACCGAAACCTACACCAAAAGGTGTTTTTCCACATTTCGACACTTCGCACTTTGGTCCAGATCAATGGTCCAGATCAATCCTTGATCTGACAGTTAGGATTATTCTCTTGAATCACTTGATGACATGTCATGACTTGAGTGGCTACCACGTGTCACTCAAAAATGTGATTTACAGTGGCCTGAAAAGCCAAATCAACTTGACACTTGTCGTTTTCTGATCGTTCCATGTGTCAATACAAATTGACACTTGTCGTTGTTTGATCATGCCACATTTCATACTGACAATCTTCCACCTGTCACTGTTGACGTGGTCTGTCATATTCACCTCCTAGATCTGACTGCCCAGATCACTTCACAATTTCTCATATTGACGCAGACCCCCAACCCTTAGGCCAAGGTCCGTGCAGGATCGTTCTAATTATGCCCCTTGAGTCTGATTGACTCTTCGGTTCCCCATAGGGAATCCCACACACACACACACAATAGTGTTTTCCATAGGTCCTTATGAGTTATGCTTGCACATGCAAACACCAGGCACTATCCCCTCCCACCTGATCAATAGATATGATTGGGACTTTTTGTCTATTCGGAGTTTTAGACTTTGCAATTTCGTGAATCCGAATGCAAGGCTCCCAACTCCTCAACCTCTGAAACCCCGAAATAGTCAACAAGTTTGAATTTTCCTATGCGCCGAACACGCACTTCTTGTCGCCACCTATTTCGACTTTTCGGGACTTGAGTGAGCGACCAACTCCGCTCCTCTTCCCCTACAATTCCCCGAAACCCAAAATTCCCTTCAAATTTCTATCACGACTCGTGACTTTGGGACTTTCACTCCACTATGCCCAACTCCTTGCTATCAGAAATGCCGAAACACTGAATTCTGAAATGATTTGATGGTTCAACGGTCATGATCGACGGTCCACGTTGAATCTTGAAACCAATGTGATGGGTTCATCCACCCCTTATCCACCTTGTAACTCCTCTGGATCTTACGGTCCTTGCGATTTCAAAAGTTCTCCACGGAGAATTCTAACCGTATGATTCTTCCCTCAAGAATATCTATGGAATGCGCCCAATGTTCTTTCACTGGAACTTAATCTTCTGCATGAAGATTCCGCTTCCTACCTTCCTTCAAACACTTCAAAGGCATCAACCCTCCTGAGCTTATTCTTGCAAACTTAAGTCTCTCAAAAGGGACTTCTGCGTGCACTCCTTGCGGCACTCTTTCAAATACTTTTGGGTATTTGATTCTTCGACTCTATGCAACCTTGCAACAACACTCTTTCTCTCTCCAACCTTAGCTTATAACTTCTAAGGTATCAGCTAGCCTGCGCACACCTTGCACGGATCCTATGCTTCACTTTCACTTTTGCTGGAATGAGAACAACGGTATCCCTCCTGAGCTTTCTGAGATAAAACTCAGAACCCTTTGTCAACGCACACCTTGTGGACGTTTCACTGCACTCCTTGCAGGAACTCTCACTCGAGAAGAGAAACAATTGAAGCTTATTCTTCTTCTCTCTCATACTTCATACATTCAATATGAACTCATATACACAACACAACATTGAACTAAATGCATAACAAAGAAAACAAAGGGATTGTAACATACCATTAAATGAACGTAAACAGTAGCATCACAACACCATGAAAATTGAGTCAAAGCTTCATATATTAACTCAAATGCTCCTATACATGGGTTCTTCTCTACAGCTCTCTACTATAGCTCTATGCTACAACTCTATGCTATTGTTCTCACAATCACTAATCATACAATAAAAACTAATATGATACAAAGGCCAGCGTGTCTATATCCGTTTTCCCTCCTACGCTCCTAAAACTGTCTAATCCATTATTTCAAATCTACCTACTTTCATTAATTGGGCTTAAATGCATTTTACATTGACAGATGAGAGAAAATCGCTCATGATATGTTTACAACACTTATACATAAATGCAAGTACGCTTCTACCTCATTACATTAATATCCACACTTAAATACTTTCAAAACATTTCAAAATGTGTTGGCGCTTTTCCAGCTGTCTTCCGCCTTCATGCTCGCTTGGCTGCTTACGATGCTCCTGCATCATACTCCCTCGCTTGAAAATTTTTCATGAACTCCTGTTCATGAGCTCTTGCACAGTCTATCCATGCTTCTAAATTTCGTAAGCTTCCTTTCGGTGGTTCCTTGCCCCGACACACACACTTGCTCCAAATTTGTATGAAGAAGATCTCCTTGGGCTTGATGGACTAATGAAGGTCTCAAGCATCAATACTTGCAGAATCTCTCACACAATTCTATACTTGTCTTCTCATCAATTCTTTGCTCAATCTTGCTTAACCTTTTCCATGAGAAATCCCTCAATATATAGGGGAAGGAGAGATGGTTAAAGTGATAAGGATGATCCCACCAAATCTGGGAAACCAATAGGATGCCAACCATTTGAACGCCACCTCATTTTCTAGAAGATCTCTTTCTAGAACCTTCGTAACTTCTCCTTCCATTTTTAGCAAAAACCAAGTTCACACCCTGCATATGTGGCAACCTGCGAACTTCTCGCAGGTTGGGTATGGAGCAACCTGCGAACTTCAAGGGGTTCGTTGTCTGCACTATGTGCAACCTGCGAACTCACTTCAAAATTATGTTTTTTGGAGGAATATAGAATCCATTTTCTCAGGAAAAAGTCTATTTGAGGGCCTGATCCCAATCATTGTGAAGTCATCAACACAGTGACCAAAATCATGTGTAACAGAATGCCCCCCAAAGTATGAGGTTGTAACTTGTGACAGATGAAATACTTTGTAAAAATGTATGTGTGATTCGGAAGAAAGGATTACACCTAGTCGGAAACCTGTAAACAATCAAGCATCTGTAGAATACAATATTGATTTTGAGGTAGGCATTCCCATGCTCAGACCATAAATGAATGAAATCATAAATATAGGTCATGGCCACCAATCATACACCGTGGATCCATGTCATCAAAAGTATTTACATAGCCACCAAGAATACACTGTGGATCTATGTGTTCAAAATAGTTAGATTAGGACATAGCCACATGACATACAAAGTGGATCTATGTGTCAATACAAATCATAAATATTCCTATCGTAACCTGGACCAAACAAGATGAGATCCAGGGTCTTCAATCCCATTGTCTGAAACGTATGAATCTATCCATGTGATTACATGTGTTGAAGTCGAACATGGTAGAAACCACTTGATTACCAGTCATTAATGAAAATCGTTAACAAGCGCGAGGAAAATCACCATTGATGTCGATGACTTCCAAGGTACCCAAGTACTATCCGAGCGAGTGTGAATAAATGAGCTGAAATCGAACACCTGAAAAAATCTCTCGATCATGGATCAATGATGTGAATCCACTTTCGAAAGTGAAGAGACCTTCCATTAAGGCATCCAGGCTCTAAGGTACTAAATGATTTCTAAGTCTTGTTCCCGGATAATGAGCTGAAGTCAACGGAAAAAGACTCGTCACAGGAGGGCCTTGATGTATCCCCCATCAATGACACGAAATAAGTAACAGAGTTTTTAGGATGAGACACAATATGAATATGATTCGAGACTGACACAGGACAGGCCAGCATGATAAGGAATGACAATTGCAGATGACTGACTTAATAGTGGTATGGGTTGAACTTCTCTTGAACATATTGACAGCATGACACTGGAATTGGCAGCATTGACTCAAAGATGACCCAACATATGAACTTGTAGCAAGTCAGAAAAGAGACAAATGGATTTTCCAACCTAATTTTAGACAATGAAGGAGGTTCCATGTTCAAGAGTGATGCTTTACTACCATTAACATAAGTATGAAGACACATCCATTTCCCAAATTTTCCCCCACCATTTCTGGCGAGTACCTCTTTACTTTTATGCAAGATTGAGGAGGATAACATATGCTTGTTGATGTAAGCCCATCCTTCAGATGAGTCCCTCAGAGTATGTTTAACAAACCCTAAGAAGGAGTGGTTCAGTCCCATATGGGCCTTTCGATGTTTGTTTAACGAGTCCAAAGATAGAAAACGTGGGGGTTTTTCATGTTTTGAGAGTCTGAAAAACACTTAAAGATAAGTCTCCCAGTTCCTTTTTCGTAAAATAATCCGATGAGACTGAAAAGTGATAAACTATCGCCCATCGAATGTTTTATTCAAATAATTTAATGAGCGTGAAAAGAACAAGGTCGCTCAACAATCTTTTCATTTTTAGGGAGCGTGAAAAGAGATTAAAGGATACTCCTTGATTTTCGTTATTTTCGTGTTACCATGACGAGTATGAAAAGATGACAAAAGTATACTCTGTTGCGTTCTCAGGTATTTACGAATGCAAGAACGAATGAAGACTAAGCTCGAGGTTTTTCCAACAAAACCCTAAAAAGATATTTGTACATAAAAAAATTCCATACACTGTTGTTTTAGACTCCCAGGTCAGAGACCCTGAAAAAGAATCGTGCTCATGCAGATGTTAAAAATTAGGTCTTTTTAGGCAAAAAAAGAAAATAATATTTAAAAAATAGTGGAAAAATGAATAAATAGGGGTAAAAATAGTGTTTTACCATTTTATTTTCACTCTTGCCAAAAACTTCCATTGAACCTCCTTTTTCTGTGAAATTTCCTCGGCGAATTGTGAGAGCTACGGGTGACCATTCAACAAACCGTCTCCACCAATCAGGTATATTTTTCATCCTTCAACCTTTCCATGGATTAATTTTCATTTTTCTTGGTAAATTTATAATTTTTTAGATGATTTTTTGGGCCAAGGGCGCGCCCAGGCGAGTTTGCAGGCCAGCCCTTCGGGACCTACGAGAATCAAGGATTCTCGTAGGTGGCCTATGGGCCAACTGCGAACTATTCGCACTGTGCACAATAGGGCACCTATGAACCCCGCGAGCTAAGAAATGAACTTTGATTTTTTACCTAGCAAAGTGATTTAAAAATCTCTGAATTCAGTCTTTTGACTTTCTCCATGGTTTTGGTGGCAGATTGATGTTCTCAAAATGTTGGAATGTTGTGAGAGAGAACACGAAGAGGAAGAATTTTCCACTAAGAATGATCGGGGAATAGTGGCCACTCTCAGAGATTGTGGGCTTCTAAAGTTCTTCAGGATATAGGGCATGAGAGCCCAACTCCATCTACTAGAGTACCTGGTCCATATGTGGGACCCAGATCAGAAGGTGTTCCATGTAGGAGTTCATACTTTGGAATTGGATATTGAAGATATCTATTTCCTCACAGGTTTGTCTCACCGAGGAGCCCATGCTACTTTGACAGAGAGCAGATGTGGAGGCCTTCCAATGAGCGAGTATGTTTGCCAGTACTGTGTCCCCGAGGCAGAGAGGAGCCAGGGGAAGGTTTCCATACGGGGAGTCTGGGATTTGAATCTTTGCACCATTATATACACTATTGCATGCATGGCTAGGAGTGTTGCTCCGCATATGTCTCTCCATAGCTACTTTCAGTACGCGATAGAGTGTACTGAACCTCGGGTGTTCAATTGGTCAGACGTTGTCCTTTGCAGTATGAAGAGACAACTGACTAAATGCAGGAGGGGTGGCCTGAAATAGTTTGGGTACAGATCTATTTTGGTTTCCTTCTTCCTAGAGAGGGTCCCATTGTTCCGTCTACAGGTAGACTCGACTTTACCAGGCCCACGAGACCCTAGGATGATGAGGTGGTGTGACCTCATGTCTCGACATGGGGCAGGCCCTATAGTCAGATATAATGATGCATTCTTTGACTGGTTATGACCTCAGATGATGATGGTCGATGACTTTGCTTATGCCGGCTTGGATTTCTGAGGAGATCTAGACTTGGTCTTGCCAGAGGGTGCTCAGTGGGGGGACCTAGGTAAGAAGTACATTTTTGTTTTTAAATGTTTTTGTATTTTTGATATATGAAAAGTTTTTATGTTTTATGCCCAAAGACTAATCAAAAAATCTCTTTTGACTGCATAGATGTGGGACCACATCGGCCTCCAGGGACTTCTCCAATTCAGAGGAGAGGAGAAGCGACTCCAGTGGTAGGATGGTATCGTGAAGAATATGAAGCGGTCGAGCAAAACCTGGAGGGGTTAACTGCAGAGATCCCGGATATATCCATCACGGAGATCCCAAGATGATATCAACACCATACAATGGGCGTCTCTGAGTCTATTGGTCGGCTACTTCGTAGAGTCGCACGAGCAGTCGTGTGTTATCGTGAGCGTCACCCATGATGCTATTTTGTAAAGCCATGGGCTTCTCATTTTTGATATTGTAGTCTTCAAACACAAAATTTTGTAAAACCTTTTGATCATGATATATATATACATGCGGCTTTTACCAACTTACTCTATTTTGTATGATACAAGTGATGTGTAATCTTGGTTTATAAATGTCTCAAATGTTTATCTAACACATAATTAGCTAATGCATCAGTTAATGTGTTTAGACATCTAGGAATGTGTTGATATTCAATGTAATCAAAATAACGTTCCAAGAGGCGAATTCGCAAGTATACCCGTAATAAAGAAGGACTTCAGATAGTGTATACATTACTTAACTGTAGCACTACCAACTGCGAATCGAGTCGTATGACCAGGTGGCGTATCCCAAGTGAAATAGCATCAGTCAACAACTCGATGACGACGCTATATTCGGTAATATTATTGGTTGCACGACTGAGGCAAACACCACGTAGACTGACAAGTTCATTTGTGGGAGCATAAATTGCCCATGCAACAGAAGCTAGGTTTTGAGTACTATGACTAGCGCCATTGGCGAAGCCAATGTGGGGTAGCGAAGATTCTGACATCTGGAAACCAAGCACAACACAAGGTAAGTGATCAAGGGTAAAAACCAAAAATCATAATAAAGTAACACACAAAAAGTATGATACAATAAAATACAAGTACATATGCACAAATGACCTAAGCATAGTACTTCTTCAAGTAAAGCCCATTTCTGGGTTCACCCAAAGGGACACCATCATAATCCACTAACTCATAAGCTCCTTTCTCCAACACTCGCTTAACGATATAAGGCCCTTGCCACATGGCCTCAAATTTTCTGGCCCCTAGCAAATCATGATCTTGTTCATAAAGGAGAACTAGATCACCTTTGGAAAAAATCTGTGGCCTGGCATGCTTGTCATACTTGGCTTTAACGCGTTTCTTCTGGGTTTCTATCACTAGGGCAGCATCACGACGAGTTTCATCCAGCTGCATAAGATACAACAAATGTTCTTCTTCAGTGGAAGTGTTTGGGAGAAGTTCGACATCTAGCTTTAGGGATGGTATTTCACATTCGATCGGTAGAATGGCTTCAATACCATATACTAACTGGAAATGTGTAAAACCAGTAGCAGATTTAGCGGATGTCCGGTAGGCCCATAATGCTGAGAACAACATCGTGTGCTAGCTAGTCTTATGAATCCCTATCATTCGTCGAATCATGGTAATCAGGATTTTGTTGATTGCTTCAACTTGGAAATTGGCTTGTGGGTAATAGGGTGTTGAGTTTTCATGGTGAGGACCCAAATTGTCAGTAAGTTCAGACATCATAAAGTTTCTGAAGTGGCTACCGTGATCAGTAACGATAGCTTGAGGGACACCAAACCGAGCAATGATGTGATTGAATATGAACAATGCTACAGTCTTTCTCATATTATCGAATGTAAGCATCGCCTCATCCCATTTCATGAAATACTCCACGACTACAATAATGTATCCATGCCCCCTGGTCGAGTGAGGGTTGCAGGTCATGAAGTTGATGCCCCATTTAGAGAAAGGTCCTACGGAGACTACAGGATATAAGGGAGTGGGATGAGATCTTATCTTGTGATTATACGTTTGGTAGGCATGGCATTTTGAAGAAATAGTTATACAATCTTTGAATAAAGATGGACAGAAGTACCCTGCACGCAAGATCTTTTGGGCAGTAGCATACCCAGACATATGACCACCACAGGCTCTAGAATGGCAGTCATTCAAGGCTTTCTCAGCTTCGTCAAAGGTCATACATCGACAAAACATAGAGTCAATCCCACGACAATAAAGAGTGTCACCAAGGATAATATATTGATGTGCTTGATAGAGTATGCAACGTCGATCGGTGCTCGACAAGTCAGGCCGGAAAGTCTGAGTCTGGAGATATATAATGATATCTCTGTACCAAAGGTCATCAAAACTTATCAGAAAGAGAGATTCATCATGGAGTGAATCTTCTGCTACATTTTCCGTATCAGAACAGGGAAGGTCACATATCAATTCGACAAATACTAAGTATTTCTTAGACTTAGCTCTTTCAAACTCTAGGTCAAACTCCTGGAGTATCACAATCCATTTGGAGTATTTCCCCCCTAGCAATTGACATGTAAGAATGTGTTGCATAGGGTTGCAGTTGGAAATCACAATAGTCTTGCGTAAAAGGATATAGTGTCGGAAACGTTGGACAGCTTGAACGGCTTCCAAGGCCATTTTTTCAACATGTTGATATTTGGTTTCGGTAGTCGTAAGACTCTGACTCAAATAATAGATAAAATTTTCATTGTGAGAGTCATCCTCCTGAACTAGTACCATAGAGATAGTCGAGCCCGAGGCTATGAGGTAAAGGAAATAATATCGACTGCAATTTGGAGGGAAAAGTAGTGGTGTACGTGTAAGGGCAAGCTTTAAAGCTTCGAAGGCTTTGTTAGCGGGCTCGTCCCAGACGAATATAGAACCCTTTTTTAACAATCGAGTAAATCCCAATGTTAACTCAGCATAGTTTGGGATGAAGCGACGTAAAAAGTTTTCCTTCCCTTGCAAACTTTGGAGCTGGCATAAGGTGGAAGGAGGAGGAATATTCAAGATGGCCTCAACCTTCAGGGGATCCACCCTGATTCCTGAACGTGACACAATAAAACCCAGAAGTCGACTGAACTCCACACAAAAGACACATTTGTGTGGGTTTAAGAAGATTCGATAATATCGACAAAGGACAAAAATGGCTCGAAGGTGGGCTGGGTGATCTTGACGACGCATGGAATGAGCCAGTAGATCATCAAGATAAGGTTGTACTATGTGCTTTATATCATGAAAAGCATAGGACATGGCTCGCTGAAAAGTCACACTAGTGTTCTTGAGACCGAAGGGGATTTTCCGGTAGGCAAAAGTACCCCAAGGACAAATAAAAGTTGTCTTGTGCTGATCCGCGGGTAGAATGTTGATCTTATTATAGCTGGAGAAACCATCCATCAACAAGAAGATTTCACTCCCAGCACAGTCATCGACAATCTGATCGACGAAAGGGGTTGGAAAGTTGTCTTTGGGACAAGATTTATTTATATCCCTATAATCGACACAAATGTGGATGGTGCCTTGCTTCTTATTAATCGGAACGAGATTGGATACCCAATCAGTTAAACCACTGGATAAATAAAACCGACTTTGAGAAGTTTTTCAACTTCGAGTTTTATGGCTGTGGCTTTACGGGGGTGGACTGGATGAAGTCGCTGCCAAACGGGTTTAGTATTTGGGTATGTCTTGATTTCATGTACAACAATATCTGGGTCAATACCCGACATCTCTTCATAACTCCAAGCGAAAATGTCACGAAATTCTTGAAAAAGAGCTTTATATGTGACGACCTCATCATTGGAACAAGTGGCTCCAATATGAACATTTTCGATGATCTCGGGTTTAATAGAGATTTCAAGTGGAATGGTGGGTGAGATATTACTCAAGTTCCCTTCATGAAGAATGTCATGGGTAGATGTGGGAACAGAGAAAATGACAGCAATGGTCGATGGAGCCAAAATCCGTTGGTAGTTCTCTATGGTGTGTTGTTCGAGGAAGAGAATGGAGCGATGATGCCCATCATCCCATGGGATGTCATCCTTGGACATAACATACATTATCATCTCACCCATGGGAAAAATGATGTGAAACAGATCAGGAGATGAATCACCAATAGAGGGGGTAGAGGAGGTCGCAGATTGAATGGCTTGATAGGCAGATTCAACTGGACTCAAGGGCATTTGGTCGCCATAGCGAAGATAATCACTAGGGTCAGGGACAATCCACGGGTCGTGAGACACAGAGGATCCTTGGACAGAGGTGGAAATCATGTTGATTGAGGCGAAAAATGGAGGGGGAATGTCGGGTGGTGGGATTGGAAATGTACCCATCAATGTAGAATCTTTAAGAAGACCCACACCAACATTCTCGTATCCAAGGGGTGTCTTCGAAATAAAAGGGACGTTTCTAGCACGAGAATCAGAATTAAATAAGGCCATTTGATCTACAGTGAACACTTTTCCCTGGTGTGGGAAACGTAACACAAAGAAAAGTGTGGAGACAACTGCACGCATAGAATCGATCCAGCTATGACTAAGTAAGAGGTTGTAATCGAGAGGTGCGTCGAAGACCTCAACTTCAGCGTTGACTGTTTTGCCTTATAATGTAATAGGCAATGAAGGAAGAACACCATAGGGTTTGAATCCAGAGCCATTAAAGGCTCTGAGTGTGTTGTGTGATTCATTTAAGGGACGAGATCCAATGGATTTCCAACAGGCAATATACATGACGCATGTCGAGGCACCTTCGTCAATAACCGTTCTACAAATGTTCTTGTCAGAGACAACAACTTGTATTTGAAAAGCTAGTTGAGGAGGTAGTCTTGGAATTTGATCTTCCAAGTCAAAGATTATCAAATTTGAATCCGTGGGGTCAATTCCACCAATATCCTTTAACAGAGCCTTCCATTGTGTCAGACTACTTTGAAGGACTTCGAGAGCTGACATCGCAGAGGGTGCTTGCGCAAGATCTTTTACAATGTTGTAGTTTTTGACAACACATGCGTGAGGGTTGAAGGAAGACTTTTGAACAACGCCCTTTGGAGGAGGGTGGAGCACTGTATCGAGGTTTGGTCATTCGAGATGAAGAGGAACATTGAGGGTGAAGTCATGGGATTTGGTTGTACCAGCGAAGGTGGTATATCATCAACTTTCTCCTTGGAAGGTGAGTAATCTTTGATTTGAGTAGCGACAGCAGTGTCGTTTTTCTTTGAATCACCCATACACATTAAAACGTATGAAGTGGAAGAAGAGGAGGGTTAGTTATGGATGACCAATTGTGCCTGCTTTTGAGAAGGGAAAGGTTGTGACGGGACGACAGGTGCAGAAGGTTTTGAGGTTCCTTGAAGGAACTTATTGACTTCAGGTCGTCTCGGACAATCTTTCGTGTAGTGATCTTCACCACTTATAAGACACAGATATCGAATTTTATGCTTATTCTTATCATCAGTAGGTTGTGTTTTAGGTTTGTTGGATTGGGAATTATTTTTATCCTCCTTGGTATTACCCCTCCCTTTTCTGGATTTATTCTTACCAACAGGAGTAGATTGAACAGAGTTCACTTCAGAAGTCTTACTAGTGGGAGGGGTGGTAGTTGGAGCATTGTGTACATTAGAAGCAGAGGATTTGGGGTTGGTGTGAGAGGTTGACGTAGATTTGGCGTCAGTGGACAAAGTGCCAATCACACCGTCAGTAGCATGAGAAGCTGTCGGGGTGGTTGACGTAGCTGTGGTGGAAGGACGAGGAGCGTCAGGGAGTAAGTCGTAAAGGGTGTCTGTCTGTGAATAGACGAGGTCAAGGTACTGAGCACGACTGATCGCCTGTTCTTCGGTGACCACTCCACCCATGTCAATATATCTAGAGATATTATTCACGAAGGATTTTGTTAACCACTCTACCAATAACTAATCGGGGAGATCAAGTTTGATTAAACGTCGTCGAAGTCTCCACTCATGTATGTGATCAGAAATATGAGTGGCTTTACTTTGCTTGAAATAACTCAAGATCTCGGTTCCCATTTCATAACGGATTGGCAACTGTTAGTGGGTAAGTAAATCCATGGATAGGGTATTAAAGTCAGTGAATAAGCCTTGTGGTAATTCGATATACCACTTTGCAGCTGAACCAGTAAGGGTTCGTTGAAAGAGTCTCAACCAAATGGATTCATCCATCAAGGATTTGGATGAACACTAGAGGTGAAAATTCATTACGTGGTTGTTTGGATTTTCTCTTGGTTTACCATCGAATTTGGGAATATCGGATGGCAGCTTGGCTGGTATGATGGGCCAATGGGGAGAATGAAGGATGGGGTCATTTAAGATCCTAGACAAATCAAGAAGGTCCAAAGTGGCCAGAAAGGGTAATTGTCGATTCACATGTGGGTACTGGTGACTTTGGGGAGGAAGTCCCGTAGGTATACCAGTCAGCCCATAATCCATTTGCATGTAATGCGAAGGCCTAGGTAGATTCATTTGTTGATGTGAAGGCATGTAGCCCATGGGGTTGTACTGGTTAGGAAAATTCCCTTGAAAAGGGACGTTGGGTGTAACATTCGAACCCCAAATAGGATTGGGTGGTCCTAGGTATGGTTGGCCTGCATTAGGGGGGGAGGAGAGTTATTTTGAGAATAATGCCCCCTAGGCGGTTGAGGATATTGTCCCCCAATTGGTTGAGGATATTGTCCCCCAGTTGGTTGAGGATATTGCCCCCCGACCGTTTGAGGGTATTTCCCCCTAGCCGATTGAGGATAGTGCCCCCTAGTCGGTTGAGGATATTTCCCCCCAACCGGTTGAGGATAGTGCCCCCCAGCCGATTGAGTATATTTCCCCCCAGCTAGTTGAGGGTTTCCTTAGGTAAGGTGGTTCCAGTACTGAACCAAGGCTGCAGGTAGATTCTGTCCATAGGGTGGGCCAGTTGGGGTTTGTCCTCCAAGTGGGGGTTGTGTGGCAACCGAGGGTTGTGTACCGATTGGGATTTGACCACTGTGTAGGGGTGGTAACCCAATTGGATGTTGGCCTCAAGGATTGAGGTGTCCACCAACGAGAATATACTGATGAGGTGTGAAAGATTGAGTAGTGCCACTGGGGCCAGATCCGCCAGCGGAAGGCAGATAAGACCCTCCGGAGGGGACGTGAGGAAGTGTCGAAATGGAACTGGCAACAATAGTTTGTCCAGGAGGGAGAAAAAATCTAGAAACTCTGGATGGACCTTGAGTGGGGGTAGGGATAGAAGCGTTTAAAGCATTATACCTAGGGGGAAGAGGTGGGGTAAGTCCAGGTGGCGTTGGTGTGCCGATAGGAGGTTGACCGACCGTCGTGTGTCCGGTAGGGATAATTGTAGCATTTGGGACCATTACATAATGGGCCATCTAAAGGGGGATGATTGCGTGAGGGTCAATAGATTGGGAATCCGATCTCGAGAAGAGATAAGCAGTGGTGATTATGTTTGTCTCAGAAGTTTCAGGTATGTTGGCTTCGAGAGAGATGTTGACACCAGTTTGTGGGGAAAAAATGTCTCTTCGTAGAGGGAGAGGGGGTTCAAATATCTGAGAGCCCCAATAACGATCTTTTCCTTCAAGGCCCGTAAATGGTCTGACTATTGTTCCAGAAGGTTGAATAACAAGGTCTCCTGATGAATCTACCCGGATAATACGCCTTGTGGACCCGGGAGGAAGTCTCAAAGATTCTGATACTCAAAACTGGCCTATGGAATCATTTCTTTCTAATCATGGAGTGGAAATGTATTGGACTTCACTCTGTTGAGGGGAACCCTTGGGTGGGTCGATCGGCGAGGGTTGGGAACCGCTTAGTTGAGGGGAGCCCTCCGGTGGGTTGATAGGCAAGGGTTGGGAACTGCTTGGTTCAGGGGAGCCCTCCGATGGGTTGATAGGAAAGGGTTGGGAAACCTCCATATCTTCTGGGGGTAGTCCTTGCATTCTACATGAGCAGCGTGGTGGGTCGATGTTGGCTAAGTTAAATATCAATCAAATTAATTCTATGGCCAACTATGGAAATAAACAGCACACACTAAAATAATCTAGGAGATCAACCAAGCAAACAAAAACTTCTTGTTTCAAGACCACTAGTTGATGATGAAATCCAACGTCACGAAATCAAGACAAGAAGGGGTTGGGATGGGGTGGAAAAGTTACATTGACGACTTGCTTAACAGACTTATGCCTTGGTGTAAGACTCCATGTCATAATTGTGGATTTACCCTCCAAGGAGCCCGAGTGAGTTTGGCCAATGTCAATTCCAGGTACCGTGAAGAATTTCCCCTTCACAATCACCTTTTGTAAGTCCCTAAGAAGATAGGATACTAAAGTTACCACAAACAACAAAAATTCCTGGGGGGACAGTTGACAGTCTGATCCACATGAAAGGGCAGGGTATCTAGCCTGAAATCAAATTGAGAGGCTTCCACTCATCATTGTGGGTATACCTTCAAGTGACCCCCGTAATACATGCAATCTCTACACCGAGACCAACAAAGCAGGGTGAGTAACTCTGCCAGTCTCAATGTGACCTCATGATTGACCCTTGTGTGAGAAGGGCTTCCCAGGACAAGATGTTGCAAATGGATTTCAACACTCCCTATCACAAGATACTATTGTGTGTTTTTTGCTTTGGAGAGTGTGTCTCACAGCCTATTACAAATCTCTAGCCTAGCTAATGTTGGTGTGAAAGATCCTAGAAAATAAAAGTTACTAAGAAATTTTTTATAATTACGCAGTATTTTTATGAGTTGTTGTTTACACAAAGGGAAGATGGAAGTGAAACCAATTTTGTTAAGACCTTGACCCAAGAGATGCAAATAGAGATGAATAATGCAAAGTTCTTTTCGATGAACTATATCTACAACAGGGAGAAGGTGTTTCTCTGGAACAATAGAAGCTACAAAAATATTTTTCTTGAACGAAATTGCAAACAACCAAAACAATGAACTTTTTCAATTTTCTCTTTCTTAAAAAAAAAAATGAATGCAAAATATTCTTATGAATGATTACTCAATAATAATGAAAGGCCTTGATTTCTCTTTCACAAACCGAAACAGGGATGTAAGGGAGAAGCATAGGTAATCAACGAAGATCATTACACTCAATCACACACCCAAATCAAACTTTCAATGCAAATAAAAATAAAAATGACAAAAGAAAATTTGTCAAAAGAAAATGAATAGAAGACTTTCTAATTTGCAAACAATCCAAACAAATACTCAAACCAGAACTTCGGTTGACACTCAATCAAATAAGCACTCAGATTTCAGGATCAGAGATTATACCCTTATTGAATAAAAGGCCAAACAAGCATAAGCTTAGAAAAAATAAAGAAGATAGTTTCTGATCTCCGAAAATTGATCTACGACAAGATTTTAAAAGCAGCAAATAGTCAAGTAATGGGATAAGAAGTTCTTCCCAGGTAATTAGATAGAG
This sequence comes from Picea glauca, assembly GCA_000966675.3. Lineage (NCBI taxonomy): Eukaryota > Viridiplantae > Streptophyta > Pinopsida > Pinales > Pinaceae > Picea > Picea glauca. The sequence continues at coordinate 396,168 of JZKD02S1993205.1, read as the reverse complement.
CTAGGTATCAAAAGATAAACAGGCTTGATTCCAAATCAAAAAATCTAAGTGGGTTCGCAGGCTAGCAATATTGCACAGTGCGAATATCAGGAGGGTTCGCAGGCTAGACATAGGCAAAGTGCGAACTTCCCGCACTGGTTTGTTCAGGGAAGTGTGAAATTAAATGAAGTTTGCAGTATGGACAAATTTAAAGTGAAAACCTGTTTGTAATCAATGAAATTTGAAAAAAAGGCAAAAAAATTTTAGTGAATTTCTAGGCCCAGAGAGTCTGTATGGATCTCCCAGAGATTCAGAGACTGGTTGTAGATGAGACAGATAGTTTAAGATAAAATGGCCAACAAAAAACCATAAAAAAAAATGGGGATATCCCCATTGGAGTCACCAATTTTGTTTATGGATAAATCGGTAGGTGCGAACACTAATAGATATCCCTAGATCCACCTAGACCTAGAAAAAATCGGGATAGGACTTGGCACTTTCCTTAGGTTGTAATCTTTGAATATGTGGCCAAGGAAGACATGGCAACCCTACCTTGAAAATATCACTTCCTTGAGCTTTGGTTGTCCCTGCCCTGCTTCAGTGTTCTTGTAGCATCATATCTGCGACAATGAGAAACGACCAAGGTGAAAGCAACAATAACAAAATATTCAACAAAAACCTAGACATGTGATCAAGGAGTAATGTAATAAAATGATAGCAATGTTATGGGAAAGGGACATGCCACTTTATTATATTGAAATGAAAGTGAAGAGTACAATCGAATGCCTTGATGTCGTAAGCTTCCTTTCGATGGTTCCTTGCCCCGACACACACACTT
>JZKD02S1993205.1:367011-378506 GCA_000966675.3 Picea glauca | reverse complement strand
TGCAACCAGATGGAAGCTACAACTCCCTATGTTCAAGCACCCAATTGAACCTCTGAGGACAACAATCCTCCCTAGCACCTCCCTACCACCCTTATTACAAATAAATGATTGAATAATCAACACCATAGATAAATCAATTCTTACCACTTTTTCACTGTTCTGCAATTATTCTCTGCTTCATGCTATTCTGCTATTCTTCTCTTGCTTTTGTCTATTCAACAACTATTACTCATCTCTGAGTTTTATCTTAAGCTCTGTATCCTGTAATTTTACTCTTCTTACAGTTCATCACATTTTTCTGATTAGAACTGCCCACCTCGCACAGTCTCTATGTTTTTCTTTTATGCACAACCACAACGACAGTTACACTTCGAATATTCTTAGGCAAAGAAAAAACGTCTCAGCAATTGAATCACCAACCGATCAAGAATCATGAATTAGTTTTTCTAATTGAATCCTAACTGGTTGATTAACTATGAAGTGCAACAATATCCCTCCAATCATATTCAAATTCACCTACACCATTGGATTGAATGATGGATCTTGTGCTTATTTCGCCATTTCGCATTTCGGCATTTTAGCATTTCGACATTCCTGTTGCGAAGAATCTCGACTCTCCAAGTCGCGATCCCCAAAATGGATCCAGATCAACGGTCCACACAACTTCATAATCTGATCCCTTATTTTCATGATCGAACGATTGATGGGATTTCAACATTTTTCCCTTATAGTCTTCGAGACTCACAATAGTCCCTTTCAGAATTTCATGTTTTCGGAAATTCTTGTGATGAGATATATTGATGCTCCATATCGCAATCCCTGAAACTCCGAAATTCCATGTCGTGATTTTGCATTTCGGCATTTCACGATTTTGACAATTCTTGTGATGAGATATCTTGATGCTCCATGTCGCAATCCACGAAACTCCAAAATTCCATGTCATGGCATTTCACGATTTCTGTGGTGAAGTGTTTCGACACTCCAACTCCCGGTAACCAAAACCTACACCAAAAGGTGTTTTTCCACATTTTGGCACTTCACACTTCGGTCTAGATCAATGGTCCAGATCAATCCTTGATCTGACGGTTAGGATTATTCTCTTGCATCACTTGATGACGTGTCATGACCTGAGTGGCTACCACATGTCACTCAAAAATGTGATTTCCAGTGGCCTGAAATGCCAAATCAACTTGACACTTGTCATTGTCTGATCATGCCATGTGTCAATACAACTTGACACTTGTCGTTGTCTGATTGTGCCATGTGTCAATATTGACAGTCTTCCACCTGTCCCTGCTGACATGGTCTGTCATATTCACCTCCTGGATCTGATTGCCCAGATCACTTCGCGATTTCACATATCACGATTTTGTCATTCTTATTGTGAATTTTCTCGACATCTCTAAGTCCCGGTCTGCGAAACTCCGAAATGGAGTCAGATCACTTTTCAGCTTTTCGTACTTCGCAATTTCAGGACTTCTGTGATGAGGATTCTTGACACTTGACTCCTCCAACTCCTGGTATCCGAAACTCTGAAATGGATTCTTTTTTTATGTGCCTTTCGGGATTTTGGGGTTTCGCATTTTGCAATTTTGGGACTCCTATGTTGGAGAGTCTCGACTCTTGACTTCTCAATCTCTCGATATCTGAAACTCCGAAATGGAGTTATTTGACATGCTTTGACCTTTCACATTTCGGGATTTTTTTCCATGCAATAAGTGTTGCGCTGCTGGTCTTGCCACTTTCTCTTGGTCATCATCATCGAGCTGAGCTTGCCATCAATTACAAAGAAACACTCTACCTTTTGTCTGAAAACATGGCAACACTCCTCTCAAGAAAATGACAAAAATGAGTATAAACATGGCTATGTTTGGAGAAAGTACCTCATGGAATGCAAATTGTGACAATATGAAACTTGGCTCCTCTATACCCTTGGGATCAATTCCAGCCTTTGGATTTGTGTCCACCTTGAACTATGTGTCGACCTCAGACTATGTACCAATAAATTGTTGGATTGTTGAGAGGGGGGGTGAATCAGTAATGAGAAATTATACCAATTATTAATCCTTTAAACCACAATGTATATTCTTTTACTTATTCAACCATGTTCATATGTTCATCATCAAAATATTATTGTATCATAAGCATTAACATTCATCATTTCATAATAAAAAATAACAAGCATATCCACACAATGCACATTACACCAATATTTACGTGGAAACCCAATGCGAGAGAAAACCACAGAATGTTTTTCTTATATGTCAAGAATTACATTCAAGGAAGCACTAACTTTCAATTCTCCAGCTACAACTGGAAAGAGGCTCCAACCCCCTAGTTTCTGAGGCTACAACCTGAGGGAAGCTCCAACTCCCCAATTCTCTGGCTACAACCAGAAGGAGGCTACAACCCCCTATGTTCTCTGGATACAACCAGAAGGTGGCTACAACCACCTATCCTTGCCCCATCCAACCACCATGAAATATAAGTATAATGATGGAACCACTGTCACACTGTCACTGTGAGATATATTGTTGTAAACATGTACCAATCTATGCCACTAACTTATAATCAACCTGTGCCACGGTCCTATAACCAACATGTACCTGTGTCTTGCATCTACCAACAAAATAAATACACCAACAACATGTACCAATACTCTCCTCAATATATCAGATATGATAACATAAATCTCATACCCAAAATCACAAGAATATCACTCAAACCATGTGCCAACAATACACATCAATCATGTACATCAACCATGCACATCAACACTATACAAAGATAACCAACAACATGTACAAATCATGTATCAACAAAAAAACAAATTATGTCTCAACAAGATGTATCAAGATCACCATGTACTTCAAGTATGTATCTCATCCATGTACCCAATCATATACCTCTACCATATACCAATAACATACACCAAGATAACCAACAAGATACCTCTAGCAATGCACTACACTCTCCATAAATCCTCACATCAACCTTGTGCCACAACCTACCTGTTATACAACCTCTATCTGTACCAATAACTTCAACAACATACCTCAACCAAAACCCCTCAAACATGAACCAATACTAAACTTCAGTAGATCTGCCTCAGGTCAACTCTATAGCAAGCCCTAAACTTCTAAGGCATCCAACAGATTTACAAGGCAAACCCTCAACCAGATTCATAGATTCAACACTACACATATAAAAACCAAACATTTTTCTTCTTGTAACATTCTGTTGTCATGGTTTTGTTGCCGCGAATTTACTGTTGCAATTTTGCTGATGCGATTTTTCTGCCGCACTTTTTCTGCCGCACTTTTCCTGTCGCGATTTTCCTGTCGCACTTTTTCTGCAACACTTTTTCCGCCACACTTTTCCTCCCGCGATTTTCCTGCCGCACTTTTCCTACCGCTATTTTTCTACCGCACTTTTTTTGCCTTACTTTTCATGTCGTGATTTTTCTACTGCACTTTTTCTGCCGCACTTTTCTGCCACACTTTTCTTGCCGTGATTTTTCTGCCGCACTTTTCCTCCTGTGATTTTTCTGCTGCACTTTTCTTGCTGCGATTTTTCTGCCTCACTTTTTCTGTCATGATTTTTCTGCCACACTTTTCCTACCATGATTTTTCTACTGCACTTTTTCTTCCACACTTTTTATAACGTGATTTTTCGGTCGCACTTTTTCTCTATAAATAACACCTGCCCAAATAACCTATTATAAAATATATATTCAATGATATTCAATAGGTGTTAATGGGAGAGTCTTTCTCTCTTATTTATACTTCCATTTAGCTTCCTCAAGGGGTTACCTTCTAACCATCTTAACCCATGTTCCTTCTTTTAAGGCTAACCCACTTCTAACTCACTTTGCTACAAATAGTAAATTCTCCACTTCTAGCTGCAACTAAATTATTTTTAATTATTTTATTATTGAAACTACTTTGACTTGTCCATAAATATTAAAATCACCACTTCTTGTTGCAACCACTTCATTATTTAAATAATTTCTCTTTGCAACCATTTTGACTACTTTATTATTTAAATAATTTATCTTTAGTCACAACTTCTTGTTGCAACTAAATTTTCTATAATTAGTCAATTCATAACGTCTTTTCCCTTAACTAACTTCTTGTTGCAACCACTTGATTATTTAATTTATTTCTTGGTCAACCACTTTGACAATCCAATCTTCTCATCACAACTACTTTACCATAATTACCAAACTCACAACTTCTTGTTGCAACTAATTTATTTATTTTTTTAATGCAACAACTATACCCTTGATTAACTCCTAGTTACCATCAATTTGACTAGTACACTTCTTCTAGGAGCTTCTAGAATAATTGGCTTCTTTTACCTTCTAAGGGATTCTAGATAACTCATGAGGGTTCTCCAACTTCATATGGCCATAACTCTCTAACCATGAGGAGTTATGTGATGTTCCACATATCACCAGAAATGGCATGACATATACTATCCATATAGAATAGTCTTACCTATAAATTCATTTATCTTCAAGTATTTATACCTCAAACAGACTCGGGTCCCTTACCCATGCCTTTTTTCTACCGGAATTTGCTATCATATTTATCCAAGGGTTAACATCAATCACTAAGGGTTGAAATCAATATACAATCACTCTCTAAGGGTTGACATCAATGACAACCAATAGTCTAGACCAACTGTCCATCAACCTAAGCCAATTGTCTGACAATATCCCCCTTTGACATTGATGGCAACACCAACATTGATGGAAACACTTAGTAATGATAACATCCATGCTTATACTCCTCATCAATGTTTCTATCTCTCCCCCTTTGACATCAGTGGCAAAGGATATCTCCCTTTGGGGCTTCTCCCCCTAACTAAACTCTCCTTGGGGTTGCTCCCCATGTCTAAATGCCTTTGATATTTCTTTGTGTTTCTAAGCCTCTGATTACTCTCTCTCCCTTCATATGAATAATATCTCCCCCTTTGACAAATGGTATCACTCTAATGAAACATTGAAGTCACATTTCTCATTATTCCCTTGTGACAATCACTTCCCCCTGGAAACATACCTATGTGTTCTCTCTCCAATAATCTAACACTATATCCTACATTTGATGAATCTATTCCCCTAGAATCATACCTCTATTCTTTCCTCTCTGTATGAAAACTTCTCTGAATGATATTTCTACCTATCGTTTTGGTTCTGTTTCTCTCTCTTGACTTCTCTGCAAGATGTTGTGTAGAAAAAATATAAGTCTTAATGTACCTGCTTCCTTTTGGAGTTATTGTCCATTGGTGCTTCCTTGTGCAATCAACTAACATATATGAAAATCATTCAAGAATATGCATTCAAATATTCCTATGTAATTATCATCCATTATGATAATGTTCCTTTGTCTTTGAACCACTCTCTAAACCAATCTATGAATCCATGCTCTTGTCCACTGTCATATATATGTCCAAACCTTCTAAGTGTTATTACGAATCCATCTCTTTCCATACTGTCCAAGAATCTACTACACAAATGTCCATAATGCTGACCCATCTTTCATTGTACTATCATGAAGTATTTAGTACTACAATTGATTAATCTATCATATTGTACTTCTGCTAACTGACTTCTCTGAATCTGTCTATTCAAACTCTGTAAGTTGCTCGAAGGATGGTTCTCTAGTCTATCTCATCTACCACATAGACTCCCCCTATCTAATATTCATATTACCTGGGAGTCTCTAAGTCGTATGGCTCAGAACAATTCCTGCTCTGATGTGTATTCATCATCATCTTCATTGTTATATTCATCATCTCTCTGAACTCTGACTTCTTTCTTTCTATATGTGGATTCATCTTTCACTACAATACCTAAAAGTACAATCTCTTGAACATGTTCCTTATTTACATGTCCTCCTTTTCTTTCATTTATTTTCCAAACCTTTTTGTATTTGAAATCTTCCTTTTTCTTTGTAGATTTGTCTTCATCTAATTTTATTGTCAATATTGCGATCTCTAGGACCTGGTCTTTGTTCACATGTTCTTCCTATTTTATTATCCATACTTTCTTATATCTGATATCAGTGTTCTGTTTCATGGAAGTATTGATCATGCTTCTACAATCACAAGCTATGTGTCCATAGTTATGACATTTGTAACATTCAATGTTACGTGGGGCCACATAAGCATTTCTTGCTTGAAAATTTATTTTATAATCCCTCCAATCTACAACCTTATGTCCAAAGTTAGTACAATAAAAACAATGACCATAAAATAAATTTATATACCTGGGAGTGAATGATATTCTTTGTGGTGTATTCCTTCTAAATGTTTGTCTTCACTGATCATGATCATGATTGAAGCTTCTTTGTGGCTTGAACATGGATGGTCTTCTTGAAGATGTATCTTTATTAGTTTTCTTAGATTCTAGTTGACCGTGATTCCTTCCTTTGAGTACTTATGCATAACTCTTTCTCTTTTCTTCATTCTTCTTTTCTAGCAACCTAGAGTGCTTATGTTCATTCTCTATTGTTGATGTAAATGTTTTTGTCTCTTCAATGTTCTTGTTGATATTGACGACTTTGACTGTTAGTGTGACAACTTCTTCTTCAAGCTTCTCAACCTCTTCTTCTTTATTCATTATCTGAGACTTCATGACTTCTTTTTTGCTCTTTGCTTCTTCAATTTGGATTTTCAATGTAATTATTTCTTCTTCAAGTATTCTCTCTTCTTGACCAATTTTTTCCTCAAGCTGGTTTAAGTCATCGGTTCTTTCCTTGAGATGATATGTCAATATCTTTTTTCTCTTTTCTACTTCTTCCTTTTATGCTTCTATGTTGGCTTCTAAACATTGATTTTGATATTCTAGAGTTTCTTCAATTCTCTTAGCCTCTTCTAGCTAAGCTCTTAAATTATTTATGACCTGCTGAGCTTCTTTAGAACCTTGAAAACTTTCCTTTTACTTCATCAATTATTTCTTGAATGACTTGTTTTATTCTCTTTATTTCTTTAGATATTCAATTGCACTGATCAATTGTTCTCTGTAATCAACTTTTGTTTATTCATACTCTTCCTCTTATGAATCTATCTGACATGATGAACATCTTTCTTCTTGTTCTGTACCTACATCTTCTTTGGAATTTTTTGAATCTTTGATGGGTGAAGAATAGATATTATGTTACTTATCCCAAATTTCTTTGGTTGATGAACATTTACCAACCTTTTCTCTTACTGGATCAAGTAATCCTTCTGAGATGAAATCCATTGCTATTTTGTTATTCTTCTTCAATTCCTTCTTGGCTGTAGTCTTTTCCATTTTTAAACTATCATATAATATAGAAACTGATTTCCAAATATCATATCCATGTGCCTCCAAAAATACTTTCATCCTTCCACTCCATATATCTTACTTTAAACCATTCTGACCATTAAACAATGGTACTATATTCTCATTATAATCCATGATCCTCCTTCCAATGGTTAAACTGATTTCTGAAGGAACCTACTATGAAACCAATTGTTGGATTACTTAGAGGGGGGGTGAATCAGTAATGAGAAATTATACCAATTATTAATCCTTTAAACGACAATGTATATTCTTTTATTTATTCAACCATGTTCATGTATTCATCATCAATATCTTACTGTATCATAAGATTAACATTCATCAGTTCATAGTAAACAATAACAAGAACATCCACACAATGCACATTGAACCAATATTTACATGGAAACCCAATGTGAGAGAAAACCATGGAATGTTTTTCTTATATGTCAAGAATTACATTCAAGGAAGCACCAACTTCCAATTCTCCATCTACAACTAGAAGGAGGCTCCAAACTCCTAGTTTCTCAGGATAAAACCTGAAGGAAGTTTCAAATCCCCAATTCTCTGGCTACAACTAGAAGGAGGCTACAACCCCCTATGTTCCTTGGATACAACCGAAAGGTGGCTACAACCACTTATCCTTGCCCCATCCAACCGCCCTAAAATATAAGTAGAATGATGGAACCACTATCACACTGTAACTGTGAGATATACTGCTATAAAAATGTATCAATCTGTTCCATTGACCTGTAATCAACCTGTGCCTTTGTCCTGTAACCAACCCATACCAGTTCCTTTCTTGTACCAACAAAACTAAATACACCAACAACATGTACCAATACTCTCCTCAATATATCAGATCTGATAACATAGATCTCATACCCAAATTTCAAAATCACAAGAATATCACTCAAACCATGTGCCAACAATGCACATCAATCATGTACATCAACACTATACAAAGATAACCAACAACATGTACCAAACATGTATCAACAACAAACCAAACTATATCTCAACAAGATGTATCAATATCACCAAGTACTTCAAGTATATATCTCATCCATGTACCCAATCATATACCTCTACCATATACCAATAACATACACCAAGATAACCAACAAGATACCTCTAGCAATGCACTACACTCTCCATAAATCAAATACCATAAATCCTCACATCAACCATGTGCCACAACCTCACTGTTATTCAACCTCTATCTGTACCAATAACTTCAACAACATACCTCAACCAAAATCCCTCAAACATGAACCAATACTAAACTTCAGTAGATCTGCCTCAGATCAACTCTACAACAATCCCTAAACTTCCAAGAGGGCATCCAACATATTTACAAGGAAAACCTTCAACCATATTCATAGATTCAACACTACACATATGAAAACCATATATTTTTCTTCTTGTAATGTTTTGGTTACCTTGGTTTTGTTTTCGCGATTATGTTGTCGTGAATCTACTGCCATGATTTTGCTGCCGCGATTTTGCTGCCGCACTTTTCCTGCCATGATTTTTCTGCCGCAATATTTCTACCACACTTTTTCTTCCGTACTTTTCCTGTCATGATTTTTCTTCCACACTTTTTCGCTCACACTTTTCCTTCCACAATTTTTCTGTCGCATTTTTTCTGCTGCGATTTTTTTTCCGCACTTTTCTTGCCACGATTTTTCTACCGCAGTTTTCCTGTCGTGATTTTTTTGTCGCACTTTTCTTGTGGCAATTTTTCTACCGCACTTTTTATGCTGTGATTTTTCTGCCTATTGATGGGCGATATTGACCACTTGTCCACTGAAAGGGAATAGTCCGGTATGGGGTTTTTTAAGTGTAAAATAATTCATTTACTTTAACTATCCTTGATGGGATTAACAACTCCATTGGTTGGTGAAATGATCTATCTAATAAATAAATGAAACGTTGTTTAAGATCCAAACTACTAATTGTCAGATTTCAAGTATTTACAATGATCTATTACATTAGATAACCTTACACTTAATTACATAAATTCACAAAATTCACAAATTGTACATGGGTGCAAAATTTACTTGAAACCTTGTGAAAATGAGAATTTCAAAGTATGTAATGGAACTTAATCCCAGAAAATACAATCTAAACAATATCTATAAATAATAAAGAAAACAAATAATTCAAACTGCAATCATATTGAAAAAATAATATTCAAGCTAAGCTAACAATCAAACTAAACTAAATGATTTTGAATGTAAGTTATGATAGGAGTTATTCAAATGATCAAAGCATTTGAACTAAACTGCTACAATTAAAAAATTACATTCAAACAAACCATACGAACAATATATGACAAAATAAAATGACTAAACTATCATGATCAGGAGCAGAGTTGCAATCTAATGGTTGAATCCTCTCCTTCAAAACTCTGTTAGATTGTCCACCTGTAAAATAAATTCTCAAAGAGACAATGTTGCACTTCAAGTCCAATAAAATTCTGGTGAAAGAAATTTCAACAAAATAGAGTAGTTTAATACAGATAAGGAAAGGAAGAAACTTTGAGATCAATCTTTTATGGATAATAATAATGTATTATTTCAATTAACGAAACATATTTCATTAAAAAGAAATAATTAAACACATGTAATTTGCATAAGAAAAATCTAATACATTTTTCACATGCATTTATCTATCAATCACACAAAGAATTGATAAAGCTAAGATAACGAATGATATTTTTTAAATATTAATCTTTGGAACAAAAGATACACAAATTAATATCATAACAATGAATTAATAAAACATGGACATAATCCAAGGTTTCATTCTCTTAGCACTCTGTAATTTCTCAGGTTGAGGAAGAAGTTGACTGAGGTAACTACAAAACCACTTTGGAGTCCAGGATCTATCCCTCGTATACTCAGAGAGGGATCTCTCTGTAAGATTTATCTTTGTTTGCTAGGAATTTTAGGCTAGTTATGATAGTACATGGTTTGTTTTTTTGAATTGTTGGTTGGAACAGGGAAGATGGCCCATTGGGAAAAGGAGTCATTGGCTTAGTTCAATAAAGGCAGTTTATACAGGAAATCTTACACAACAGGATAGGCACTTTGTTGGATTCTTAAGAATGTTGAGTGATGTGAAAGAAAAAGTTGAGGAGAAAGGACTATACCAGAGAAATTAAGAATTTTGGGATTGACCTTCTGGTAGAAAACATAGAAATTATTCACAGCCTGAGGCAGAGTGTACATTTAAACAAATTCTACTCCTAATATTGTATTGAATAATTCATAAGTTATGGATACAAAGAAATATGCACTTCACCAACATAAGTGAAACGGGAATCATGTAATTACAACTGTATTACTGAAAAATTGATCAAAAGGGCTTTGTGAGGTGCTTGAAAATATTGATCCTATCATACGTATAGGTCCCAACCCATAATACTTAGAAATGGGAAGTATTTATAAGTTATTTACAAATATCCTTTCATAAATGAGTAAGATATATCTCAAGAAAATCTAGACTAACTGTATATCTAATTATAAAAATGTAGGAATCTTGAAGATTGGTTCGGATTTCAGGTGCTTGATTTGATTGACTAAAAAATGAACTTTAGATGCAATCACTATGAAACAAATTGTCAGGTGGCTCAAATGCTGGAGATTGTAGATGAATTATTTTTGGATCCTGGAACTGCACACTGATTTGATGGAGGTTGTTGAAGATCTATCTTCCACTTCTACTTAGCTGTTGGTCTTTATTGGTGACTGTAATCGATAACTGAATGTAAGATTTTATCATGATATCAAGACAGATACTTTGATTCACTGTCCTCGTTGGAGATAGAGTCCACCCTGATTGGCGTTGATCTATGTTTGATATGGACGGTCAGATGATGCTTGAAATCTGAGATATTTTACATTCTGGCTTCCATGATGTCCTTTTAGTGACGTGAGATCATTACGTGCCAACTGATGGTCAACAATCATGTGGGAAAGTGTGATTGGCTACGAATAAGATGACGTGGGGGGAAGTATGGGAAGTAGATATGATGGGATGAGTGAATGTGAGAGTGTAAGCGATAGGGATAGGCGGAGAGGTGGACGCTATTAGGAATGAGGGGACAGGTGGCGTGTGATGAGAGGGGAATTATAAGTGGGAGTTGACGTGTAGTGAGATGGGGGAGGTAGATGTGACG
>JZKD02S1993205.1:338812-366961 GCA_000966675.3 Picea glauca | reverse complement strand
GATTTGGGCGTTGATGCATGTCGCCGACGAGATTAGCACAAGGATTAGGTGCTACATGAAAAATGATCATGTCACCTTCCTATTTTGGGTAAACACACGCATCGTGAAGCGCCAATGACACATAAGAAAAATATTTTTGTATTTAGAATTTATATTAAAATCTAATGCTTGTGTTTTCTTTCCTCTTTCTTTGGGAAATTATTTGCAGAATGGAATATCATTTACCACATACAATCACTGAAGGAAGAAATTTCAACCACCATTTGATCCTATGAAATATAGGGTTATAACAATGGCTCCACTTGGGGATTGTGCTCTCCTTGTGAGGTGCCAAGAACACCGTAGACTAAGTAGCCTTGTTCATTGGGCTGATCCCAAAACCTGCAACTTGCTCTGTCATGAAACCTCTGTGACTGAAAATCAATTGATACTCTGCTCCAAACCTTAGCTGAATCAAGTTCACTCTAAAATCTGAATTGTACTTCTAAAACTGAAAACTGAAACCAAACTAAAAATCACATTGAAAATTTTATGAAAGGAATGCTCACCAAGCCGATCTTATTCACACACTCCTACCCTAATCTGCTGAAATTATTGTTTAATTAGGTAATGGGAAAATTCCAATGAAGCCAATCCAACAGTTGATCCAATAACGCTGCTCTTTCATTGTTTTTAACAAAACTCAGAACTAGATCTTGTAAGGGAACTAGAAACCGATTTTCAGTTTGATCTTCATAACAGAGAGCTTTGGAACCATAAAAAACAAAAGATACACTGGAAATTGATTGGAATTCTGAAGTGAAAAACTACTCCATATAGATAGCTATGGGATCATGATAAATATGACCTATTTCTTGGTGTTTAGAGTATTCAACAAACTCAAGGTAATAATTAAATATTTCACATGTGTTATCTATATCATCATACAACTCTTGATTTAACTGCAAATTTTTAGAAGAGCTTTGCAATGAAACTCATGATGAACAAGATGATGAAACCAGTTGCATGATCAAGTTTTTATCATCTTTGTTTGTAGGCTCATAGTCAGCTAATGGAAAAGGACATTGGCTACAAATATTATCGACCATATCATCTATTGTATCTTGGAGATATTGAGAATACTACTACAATTTATTATGCAATGATTCCAATGAGGCTACATGATTTTCTATAGGCTTACCAGTCCGTGCTTCTGAGATATTAGCAACAATTTTCTTCAAAAATTGAAATGAATCAAAGCTCACTGGTACAAATTTATACTGCATCAATTCATTTGTGCTTTGGAAATCAATGTAAATTAGGGGTTGTAATTCCAGAGCTAGAACAACTTTCGTATCACAAATGACATCCTCAACTGACTCATCAGAAAATTCTCCATTCCTACTGTTGAAAACTTGTTGGTCTGCTAGCTTATAGATTCCTCTCGGAAATTGAAATGAGGAGAAACATAAGGGAAAAGACTTTTCACTTACTTGAGAATTTTCTTCATTTTCCTCATTGTTGTTATGATTAATATGCACATGTTGATTGTCATATTTGAGTTGCTGCAACTGAGCTTATTCCTCCCAAAAACATGTTGTTGGTTGATTTGAAGAATCAACCTTGATGTAATCATCATCATATTGATCATACTTGGGTAAATCATCCATATAAGAAAATTCATCAAGCATACACATTAAATCAGCAGATTGCTCCTCCACAAACTAATTTTGAGTTTCATCTTTGTCCATGGCATGAAGTGAATACATAAAACAATCATTTCCTGATCTATGATACCAAGGATAAGCAACAAAATGTTTAGGAACAATGACCCTTTCTTTTTCTGCAAAAAATGGAACGTGGTGTTTTTGAACAACATGTTCATCTCTCATGATAATCTTCTGCATCATTTCTTTCATTGTGCTTTCCAGAATATCTAGTTTCACTTCCGAATATGTCAGATGCTCCTTCTCTTTGTTTTCCTTTTCTTCTTCCTTTAGCTTTGACTTTTTGATCAACAAATTAGCTTCTATACCTATTGCACTGTTCTACATTTCTTCAAGTGTTGTAGTATTCCTTTCTCTCAATTGAAATTCCATTTCTAGATCAAAGGCATCCAGGTAGTGTAAGAGAGATAAACCAGGAGGAGGCTTTATATCATCAAGCATTGAATGATAAAATTGATTGAACTTGGATGAAAAGTGTTGTACTGTTTCTCCTGGCTATCTTTTCAAATGATCATATTCTTCTAAACTAAGAAAAATATTCCTCTTGATCACCCATTTATTAAGGAAGATTTTCACAAACTGATTGAAATCACAAATGCTTGTAGATGGTAAGTTTTTGAACCACTCTTTAGCTTTACTTTGCAAGGATAGAGCCAAAATTATGATATAGACATCATCTTCTTCAACCTAAAAACGATCAAGAAAAATTTCAAAACCCTGAATGTGTTTTTCAGCAGTGATGTTACCATATTCTCCATCAAACCTTGGAAGGTATTTGTGATCATTTGCAGGGAAATCATGGAGTATAGGAGGTAATACAAGAGGCTTGTATCTATCTAAAATTTTAACAGGTGTAGGAGTATGTACAGGAACTATAGGATCAAGCCTAATATTTTGAGGCTCATCAGGTTGAATATGATTATCATAAGTCTCAACAATATGGTCTTCACCAGGATTAGGAAAAGAGAAGAAATAATTAAAAATAAAGCCTATTATGTCTTGGATAAAATTCCAACTTGAATAATTGATTTTTTCAGATTGTCTTGTCATGTTTTAGGTTCTTCCTCCAATGGAGTCTTTGATTTGGAGTCGCCAAGTAGATGATTCGACCTTCTTGTGTATGATCACTGTCCACCATCAGTAATCAGATCTGGAACTTGATAAATTTTTCTGAGGAACATGATATTTTCAGTCCCTATTATGTTCGCCACTATGTTAGAACTCTATAATTTCTCAAGCTGAGGAAGAAGTTGACAGAGGTAACTACAAAACCACTTTGGACTCAGAGAGGGATCTCTCTGTAATATTTATCTTTGTTTGCTGGTAATTTTAGGCTATTTATGATAGTATAGGGTTTGGTTTTTTGAATTGTTGGTTGGAACAGGGAAGATTGGCCATTGGGCAAAGGAGTCACTGGCTTAGTTCAATCAAGGCAGTTTCTATAGGAAATCTTACAGGGAAGAATAAGAACTTTTTTTTATTCTTAATATTGTTGAGTGATGTGAAAGAAAAAGTTGAGGAAAAAGGACTGTACCAGAGAAATTAAGTATTCTGGGATTGACCTTCTAGTAGAAAACATAGAAAGTATTCATAGCCAGAGGCAGAGTGTAGATTTAAACAATTTTTTCTACTAATCTTCTATTGAATAATTCAGAATTTATGGATACAAAGACAGATGCACTTCACCAACATAAGTGACACGAGAATCCTGTAATTACAACTGTATTACTGAAAACTAATCAAAAGGGATCTGTGAGCTGCTTGACATCATTGATCTTGTCCTATGTAAAGGTCCCAACCCATAATACTTCGAAATGGGAAATATTTATAAGTTATTTACAAATATTCTATCATAAATGAGTAGGATATATCTCAAGAAAATCTAGACTAATTGTATATCTAATTATAAAAATGCAGGAATCTTGAAGATCAGTTTGGATTTCAGGTGCTTGATTTGATTGACTAAAAAATGAACTTTAGATGCAATCACTATGAAAAAAATTGCCAGGTGGCCCGAATGCTAGAGTTTGTAGATGAATTTTGTTTGGATCCTAGAACTACATGTTGATTTGATGGAGGTTGTTGATGATCTATCTTTGACTTATGCTTAGGTGTTGGTCTTTATTGGTGACTGTGTTCAAGAGCTGAATGTAAGATTTTATCATGATATCAAGACAGATCATGTGATTCACTGTCCTCGTTGGAGCTAGAGTCCACCTTGACTGGCGTAGATATGCATTTGATATGGATGATCAGATGATGCTTGAAATCAAAGATATTTTACATTTTGGCTGCGATGATGTCTTTTTAGTGATGTGCGATCGTTATGTGCTAGCTGATGGTCAATGATAATGTGGGAAAGTGTGATTGGATATGAATAAGATGACGAGGGGGCAATTATGGGAAGTATCAACGATGGGATGAGTGAATGCATGAATGTAAGAGATAGGGATAAGCGGAGAGGTGGATGCTATCCGGAATGAGGGGACAGGTGGCATGTGATGAGAGGGGAATTATAAGTAGGATTTGACATGTAGTGATAGGGGGGAGGTAGATGCGAGGGGCGAGAATTATCGAGAGTGTGGAAGATAGGTGGCATTAGATGAGAGGAGGAGTAGATATGGGAGGTGAGGGGTATGAACAATAGTTAGAGAGGTGATATGACAAGTGAGAGGGTGAGCGGTAGAGAAAGTGGGGGACAGGTGTAAGATGGGGGTGTAGATGGTATTGGAGCGGTGGTTTGACAGGAATCTCGAGGGGGGGACAGGCGGTAAGTAGATTTGAGAAGGGGGGGTCTAAAATTCTATGAGAGCGCCACATTAGGTGGGCCCAGCATGAGGGAAACTGTTTTTCCATACCCCCCCCCACCGTTAAAGGTAGAAAGGTCAGGTGGGTCCAAAATGAGCTGAGAACCATTGATTTGGGCATTGATGGATGTCGTCGATGAGATTAGCACGTGGATTAAGTGCTACATGACAAATGATCATGTCACCTTCCAATTTTGGGTAAACACACGCACCGTGAAGTGCCAATGACACATTAGAAAAATATATTTGTATTTAGACTTTATATTAAAATCTAATGCTTATGTTTTCTTTCTTATTTCTTTGAGAAATTATTTGCAGAATGGAATATCATTTACCACATAAAATCACTAAAGGAAGAAATTTCAATCACCATTTTGACACAGCCGCACCCGCAGGCACGCCCACTCTCACAGGATCTTCTTCCACTCTCGGCCCAAAGAAATCAAGCACTCTTCAAATCCCTTATAGGAAAATTTATGCACCCACAGTATTCTCCTTAACGATCCCCCTTCTCAAATCGGGGAATCGGACTTCACAGTTTCACGAGTCCCGTGGTCGCGCACCTTTTCTTCACAATACCCCGAAACCCGATGGGTAAATGCCAACGCCTTCCTGTTCCTATCGGGAATCCTCCTGTCGGGATTTCGGCACTTATGATGTCGAATCAACTGTCCTCGCTGACCCCCAATTCCTGATACTCGACGTGATGAAACTCTGACGCACATGCGAGTTGTTACCTTAACTCCCATCACTTCTATCGAAATTTTGGAATTCGCGGGATTGCGAATCCTGATGTCAATGGATTCAAGACTTTCCTTTTCCCGATCCCCGATATGACATGCCACATGTCTTCCACTAGCTCTAGTGGTGACCCCACATGACTCCTCTGTCATAATATCGCATTTTTCAATTTCGAGCGGCAAGATTTCTCTGTTCTAGTAACTCCCGATTCTCCAAACCCTGAATCCTCAGAATCTTCTGACACGCGTCCCACACGATGGACGGTTATGAGCTTGTCGAGATATCATGGATCGCAATTCCTGATGCTGTGATTTCTTCACTCCCGGAATTCCCAATGACTTCAATATCCTGATGACTCTTCCGGGACTTCTCCTCTGCTCACTAGGGCTTAACCTCGTTGCAACTCCTACTAAATCTTATGGTTGACGGGATTTTCACGAATTCCCTCCACAAGATCTTGACCGTCACTTCTCCCTCCTTGAGGATTTCCTGGTGTGAAACCTCCTGTATGGTCCTTCAACAGGTTTAAGGCTCTACTCCTCCTAAGCTAGTTCCAGCTTCTCAACCTCTTAGAATTGGGAACCCTTTGCTCGCACTCCTTGCAACAACTCTACAAACACTTCTAGTGTTCAGCCTCCCCTGACTCTGTGCACACCTGCAGTAGCAGTCTTTCAAAGCTTCCCTTAGGTTCACAACCCTGAGACCTTCAACCAGTCTGTGCTCTCCTTGCACAACTCCTGTGCCCAACTGCACCTTTGAGGAAATGAGAACAAAAGCTATCTCTAATTGAACCCTTCTGTCAACACACTCCTTGCGGACAATTTGACTGCACTCCTTGCAGGAATCCTCTGGCTCAATTAGAGAAACAATTGAAAGTCATCCTTTCACCCTCTCAGACTTCGATTTATACATGAAATCTCATACACATCATATAAAAGCAAAGGTATAACTGGAAGCAGACATCAATTGAGCATAACATCAATACACAGAGAACAATACAAAACCATGGATTTGAATCAAAGTTTTTTTTCTCTATTAATTCAAATGTTTGTACATGGGTGTTCTTTCATACAATTTTGTACATGCTCTTCTGCTCTTCCTTCATAATTGATAATGTTACAATGATACAATGAGGGTGTCTATATCCATTTTTCCCTCTTGGACTCTAAAGCTATCAAATCTAAAATTAAATTCCTATCTACCTAAGGACGAGAGCTTAAAGGCTCAAGGTCCATTTACAATATACAAAGGCGCCTCCTCTTAAATGACTCATTTAAGATTTGCACAACAGTCCCAAAGCATTTTCAAAAAAATTGTGTTGGCATATCCAGTTGTCTTCTGCTTCCACGCTGGCTTGCTTGAAGAGTCGGTGATGCTCCTGCATCATATTCCTTGGCTTGAAAACTTTCATGGACTCCTGTCCATGAGCTCCTACACGGTCCATCCATGCTTTTGTATCTCTTCTTCAGTCTCCCAGCTAGCATCTTCCACTGGGTAGTTCTTCCACTTGACTAGATACTCATAGTATTCTTTCATCCTGGTCTTTTTACCCACTCTCTTGTCTAGTATGCACTCCATCTGTGGCCTCTCTGCAACTGGCATCTATTTCATCCACTGGATCATTGGCACCCTATCTCCAGTCTCTGCTTCTCCAGTCTTGTATGGGTATAAATCTGTGATGTTGAATATCGGAGATATTCCGATGTCATCTGGCAACTCGATCTCATAAGCATTTTCTCCAAATTTTCTCAAGACCTTACATGGTTCAATTTTATTCAATTTCAATTTATTGTATGTTCCTCTCAGGAACCTTTCTTTCCTTAAGTGTGCCAGAACTAGATCACCAACTTCAAACTGACGTTGTCTCCGATGTTGATCTGCTCTGCGCTTATATTCCTGACTTGATTTCAGCAACCGCTCCTTCACCTGGCCGTGAAGTTATTTCATCGCTTCAGTGAATTCTTCTGCACTAGCGCTGCTAGTAGCAAGCCATTCTGAATCCCTCAGTTCAAAAACTCCTCTCGGTTGCATCCCATATATGATCTGAAATGGAATTTTTCCTGTACTTTGATTCACCGAATCATTGTATGCAAACTCTACTTGTGGTAATATATTGTCCCACTGGTTGTGGTACTCCGTCACCAAGCTTCTCAGCAAGTCTCCTAGACTTATATTCACCACTTCCATTTGTCCATCCGTCTGAGGATGATAAGCTGAACTAAATGCCAAATTAGTTCCTAGCTTCTTCCACAAGGTCCTCCAAAAATGCCCTATGAATTTGGTGTCTCTGTCTGAAACTATTCTTTTCGGCAATCCATGAAGTCAAATGACCTCTTTGAAGAACAGATTTGCGATGTGAGTCACATCACTGGTCTTCTGGCATGGGATAAAGTGTGCCATTTTAGAAAAACTATCCACAACCGCAAAGACTGAATCAACGCCTCTTTGCGTCCTTGGCAACCCCAATACAAAATCCATGCTTATCGCCTCCCATGGTCTCTCTGGTATGGGAAATGGCTGATAAAAACCTGCATTCTGCTTTCTCCCCTTTGAATGCTGGAAAATTCGACATCCGTCAACGAATATCTTGACGTCTTCTCACATTCCCATCCAAACGTATGATTCGCTCAGCTTCGCGAATGTTTTGTCATTGCCAAGATGTCCTGCCAATCCACCATTGTGCTTCTCTTTCAACAGGTTCTCCCTCATGGAGAAATTCAGAATACATAATTGATTGCCTCTGAACAGAAATCCCTCCTGGATCATATAGTCTATCCAAGGGATTCTATCCCTGAGAACTGGATTCTTAGCTGCTTCATACGCTTCTGCAAAATCTGCATCACCTGCGTACATGTCTCTGAGATTTTCAAAGCCCAATGTTTTGACTCGGAACTCCTGCAACAACAAACACTTCCTGCTCAAAGCATCAGCCACTTTGTTAACAGTACCATAAATGTGCTTAATCACAAATGTGAAATTCTGTATATACTCTACCCATTTGTCATGTTTTTGATTCAACTTCTCCTATTGAGTCACAAACTGTAACGCGTGGTTATCACTATATATAACAAATTATTTTGGGATCAAGTAATGTCTCCACTTCTTCAATGCCTGAATGATAGTGTAAAATTCTTTATCATACGTGGAGTACTTCAGTTTCACCTCATCCATCTTCTCACTGAAATAGGCAATTGGCCTGTCTTCTTGACTCAAGACCGCTCCTATGGCAAACCCGCTTGCATCACATTTCACCTGAAATGTTTTCTGGAAATCCGGCAACACCAAAACCGGTTGTTTTGTTATCTTCTGCTTCAACAAGTTGAAGCTCTTCTCAGATTTTTCTGTCCAGTGAAAAGACTTATGCCGCTTCTTCACTGTATCCATCATTGCTACGCTAATTCCACTGAAATTCCTGATGAATTTTTGGTAGAAACTAGCCAAACCATGAAAACTTCTCACCTCAAAAATATTTCTCGGTGATGGCCAATTTTTAATCACTTCCACTTTATCTGGATCCATCCTCAACTCATTAGTCGATATAACAAACCCCAAGTAAATGAGCTTTGTCTTCATGAATGAGGACTTCTTCATATTAATCAACAGCTTCTCCTGTTGTAGCTTCTTCATCACTATAGCCAAATGCTTCAAGTGTTCTGCCACTGATTTACTGTAAATCAGTATATCATCCAAATACACAATGACAAACTTCCCGATGAACTCCCTTAGGACTTCATTCATCAACCTCATAAAGGTACTCGGTGCATTCGTCAAGCCAAACGGCATGACTATCCATTCATACAGTCCCTCATTTGTCTTGAATGTTGTTTTCCATTCATCACCTTCTCTCATGCGAATCTGGTGATATCCTCTTTTAAAATCTATCTTAGAAAAATACTTTGCCCCAGTCAAGATCTCCATCAGATCATCCATCCTTGGCAATGGAAACCTGTATTTAATGGTTATCTTGTTGATCGCCCTCGAGTCGGTACACATTCTCCAACCCCCATCCTTCTTTGGACTGAGTATTGTCGGAACAACACATGGACTCAAACTCTCCCTGACCAATCCTTTGTCCAACAACTCCTGGACCTGCCTCTTAACCTCTTCATTCTCCTGCGGCATCAATCTGTACGCGGATTTATTCGAAAAACTAGCTCCTGGTATGAGATCTATATGATGACTCACACCTCTCATCGGTGGCAACGAACGAGGTAATTCGTCCACTATGATATCAGTGAACTCTTCTAGCAGTTCCTGAATCTCATCTGGTAGATCATCCACTCTTGTGCTAGTCAGAACAATCCTTGGCTTTCTGACCACAAAGAATTGTGGATCTTCCTTCTTCTTCACCTATGTAAGAAGCTCCTTCCCACTCATGAGAAGTACTGTGTTTCTTAATTCCGGCTTCACCTCCTTATCTTTTATCGGAAGCAACATAAGGGTTCTCCCATTCTTCTCCAGGGTATATGTGTTCATTCTCCCATCATGAATCACATTTCTGTCATATTGCCATGGTCTGCCCAGCAATAAATGACAAACATCCATGGGAATAACATCACATAAAATCTTGTCATTATATCCACCTATCTTGAATTCAACCAAGCATTGTTTAGTAACAGTTACCTGGTGTCCTTTCTGTAGCCACGAAACTCTATATGGGCTTGGATGATCAGTCGTCTCCAACTCCAGCTTCTCTACCATCTCTGTAGATACGAGATTATCCATGCTACCACTGCCAACAATAACCTTTCACACCCTATCCTTGGTCTTGCAAGCTATTCTGAAAAGTCTGGTCCTTTGGACTAAACTTTCCATCCCCTTCTCAGGTGTCAAAAGGACTTTACGCATCATAAGTGATCTCCCAGCTTCTGCATCTTCTGCTTCAACATCCTGCCTCTGCGCTTCGGTGATGTGAGCTTCTCCAATGTCTTTCTTTTTCTCTGGACACTCATAAGACTTGTGCCCATTCTTTCCACATGTGAAGCATGTGATTACTCCACCTCTTCCTCTTCCTCTACCTCTGGTACGAAGAAAACTATTTGCATCAGCATAATCTCCCCTATGCTCTGTATGTTTTCCTCTTTGTTCAACGTATGGTTGTCCTCGCTGTGAGGTTTCACCTCTTTCAACTTTACCCTGAGGTTTCTTCCATTCCTCCTTGGGTTTCTGAGTTCTTTCCTGTGCAACTGCCTTGCCTCTAGGCTGACTTCTGCCTCGCCCTCTTTGACCCTTTTTACAGCTCAGCTTCTCCTCAGCTTTCAGAGCCATTTGATAAGCATCCTCCACTGTCCTAATGGTTACCATGCTCAATTCATCCTGAATGTCGTATCTCAGACCATTCATATATCTAGCAACCTTCTCATCATCGCTCTCTCGATGACCTGCTCTGATGTTCAGTCGATAGAATTCCTCAGTGTATTCTTTAACTGTCATCAGCTTCTGTCTCATATTCTGCATCCTCCTGAACAGAGAAATTTGATAGTCTCTTGGGATGAAATTTGCCTTCATCTTTGCAATAATTCAATCCCAACTTTTAATTTTCTGCTTGCCTTTGCAACATTTGTCATCTTGTAGCTCATCCCACCATAACGCTGCATGTTCTTTCAAGTGTGTGACAGCATGCTTGAATTTCTTGTCTTCTTTGACATCTTCATAGTCGAAGTATGTATCGAGAGCTCTAATCCAATCTAGTAGCTCTTCTGCATCCAGATTCCCCTCATAGATTGGAAAGTCCATCTTCACCTTTGTACCCATCCTGGCAATATCTTTAATTAGACGTTCATTCACTGCATCCTTGGCTGCAACTTCCTCTTCGCGTTCAGCTTCAACTTCACTGTCAAAATCACTCAGATCCCCTGCACTAGTTGTGCATCTTTGAGCTATCTCCATATCTTCGAGTCTCGCTCGAAGATCATGCATCTGTCTCTCCATTTTTGGATTTTCTACCTGTATGCCTCTTCTTCGCACCTCTCTATCCTTTGGATCAGGTGACTGTCTTTCTCTCCTCGGTGGCATGGTGAATTCTCCTTCTCTGCTACAGAAATCAAAGAGTCTTTACCTGCTCTGATACCAGAACTGACGCAGCCGCACCCGCAGGCACGCCTGCTCTCACAAGATCTTCTTCCACTCACGGCCCGAAGAACTCAAGCGCTCTTCAAATCCCTTATCGGAAAATTTCCGCACCCATAGTATTCTCCTTAACGACCCCCCTTCTCAAATCGGGGAATTGGACTTCATAGTTTCGCGAGTCCCGTGGTCGTGCACCTTTGCTTCACAATACCCCGAAACTCGATGGGTAAATGCCAACGCCTTCCTGTTCCTATCGGGAATCCTCCCATCAGGATTTTGGAACTTATGATGTCGAATCAACTGGCCGTTACTGACCCCCAACTCCTGATACCTGACGTGATGAAACTCTATCGGAATTTCAGAATTCGCGGGATCATGAATCCTGATGTCAATGGATTTGAGACTTTCCTTTTCCCGATCCCTGATATGACACGCCACCTGTCTTCCACTAGCTCTGGTGGTGACCCCACACAACTCCTCTGTCAGAATATCGCGTTTTGCGATTCCGAGCAACAAGATTTCTCTGTTCTTGTAACTCCCGATTCTCCGAACCCCGACTCCTTAGAATCTTCTGACACACGTCCCACACGATGGACGGTTCTGAGCTTGTCGGGATATCGTGGATCACGATTCCTGATGCTGTGATTTCTTCACTCTCAAAATTCCCGATGACTTCAATATCCCGATGACTCCTCCAGGACTTCTTCTCTACTCACTAGGGCTTAACCCCATTGCAACTCCTGCTAAATATGATGGTTGACGGGATTTTCATGAATTCCCTCCACAAGATCTTGACCGTCGCTTCTCCCTCCTTGAGGATTTCCTGGTGTGAAACCTCCTGTACGGTCCTTCAATAGGTTTAAGGCTCTACTCCTCCTGATCTAGTTCCAGCTTCTCAGCCTCTTAGAATTGGGAACCCTTTGCTCGCACTCCTTGCGGCAACTCTACAAACACTTCTAGTGTTAAGCCTCCTCTGACTCTGCGCACACCTGCAGCAACAATATTTCAACGCTTCCCTCAGGTTCACAACCCTGAGACCTTCAACCAGCCTGCACTCTCCTTGCACAGCTCCTGTTCCCAACTGCACCTTTGAGGAAATGAGAACAAAATCTATCTCTAATTGAACCCTTCTGTCAACGCACTCCTTGCGGACAATTCGACTGCACTCCTTGCAGGAATCCTCTGGCTCAATTAGAGAAACAATTGAAATTCATCCTTTCACCCTCTCAGACTTCGATTTATACATGAAATCTCATACACAACATATAAAATCAAAGGTATAACTGGAAGCAGAGATCAATTGAGCATAACATCAATACACAGAGAAACAACACAAAACCATGGATATGAATCAAAGTTTTTTTTCTCTATTAATTCAAATGTCTGTACATGGGTGTTCTTTCATACAATTCTCTGCATGCTCTTCTGCTCTTCCTTCAGAATTGATAATGTTACAATGATACAATGAGGGTGTCTATATCCATTTTTCCCTCTTGGACTCTAAAGCTATCAAATCTAAAATTAAATTCCTATCTACCAGCATTAACTATATTAAATTTCGACTATCTACCTAAGGATGAGAGCTTAAAGGCTCAAGGTCCATTTAAAATATACAAAGGCGCCTCCTCTTAAATGACTCATTTAAGATTTGTGCAACAGTCCCAAAGCATTTTCAAAAACATTGTGCTGGCTTATCCAGTTGTCTTCCGCTTCCACTCTGGCTCGCTTGATGAGTCGGTGATGCTCCTGCATCACATTTGATCCTATGAAATATAGGGTTATAATACATCCTACAAAGCTATCACTGAAATAAAATGAACACATAAATGAAAACAAATGATATTATATTAAAAAAAACTCCAAAATTACTCACAGAACAAAAGTATGAAGCAAAATGAGGTTCATTGTCTGCCCATTACAATCCCAAGTCCATTTACTATTTCATGCTCCTCCTCCATGATCTGGAGTATGAGATCATGTAAACAAAACAATCAAAATAATTATTAATAATAGCAAACAAAATCAAACAAATAATTTAAACGTATTTCATGCTAAAAAAAATCAAACACTAATAATAAAAAAAACATTTGAGAATAACTATGCAATGTTCTATTATGAATTATTTTAAATCAAATATTTAATTATTAATATAATAAAACTATACAAAAAATAAAAATAAACTCTTATCTATGCTTATTTTGCAAACAAACTATAAACAAATGCACAAAAATGAATTTTTAAATCACTCGACAATTCTTGGGCCACTTTTCTCTTTCTACTGGAAAATGGGTAAATCTTGTTATTATTGTCTTATCCATTAAAATTTCTAAGTCACTCACCTTGGCAACTTTTTAATTTAAATTACGGTAAACAATGCAATTCATAATTGCTTTATTAGCCACATGTCTTAAACATAGTGTAAAATTTAATTAATTCAGTTTTTCGAATTACGTGATTATTAATAATGATCGTTAAAACAATTAATTGCAAATAAATCTACATAATGATCAAGTAATAAAAATAATGACTTGAAAACCGTGGCTTGATAGTAACAAGAACTTTTATAGTAATGACCTTTGTAATTTCACGTAATTCAAATGAAAGGTCCAAATACATAAAGAAAATTTAACCAGTGTTCATACTTTTAAGTCATGATAAGGATTATGACCATTAGGACTAATACCAAAGCAAGTCATGTGTTGATTATTCATCAAAATATATTTCTCTAGCTCATTCTCAAATGATATCATTCCTTTTTGAAATATCATCAAATGGTATTAGGAAAACAAGAACAAGTGTATAAAAGTAATAATAAATCTATTCTTGGATTTCATTTTTGAATCATGATGATAACTAGAGTTTTCATTCATTAACCAACACATAGAAGACCTGAAAATAAAAAACATGTTATGAAACAATTTGTTAATCATTGAAAGGCATCACGGAATCCTTCATACTCTTGTTTTTAATTTTCACGTTTAAAATCAAAAAATGAAAAATGAAAAATAATCAATATAAGAATGAAGAACCAATGTTAAATTCATTTTCAATAGTTAGCATATTCAACGTAATAATGTCCAATGGAAACATTTAAATCACAAAATATTCACACAATTCAAAGCAAAGCACTCAAATAAGAAAAAATAAAAAAATAAAGATAAAAGGACTATTAAAAGACCAAAGATCGAGTTGATACAATTTTGTGAAATTATTACATTACAAGCAAGTCATCACACCAAAATAATCCATAAAATCATATTCTTGGATCAATTAAGATAGAGTCGGATGTCGTGAAAGTGATGTTTTTGAATGGTCAAGGGGGTCTACTTGGAGTTTTACAAAAAATTCAAGGGGGATTGTTGGGGGGCCAACAAATGGTGACACACTAGGATGAATCAGTTATCTCGAGCTAGATAATAGAATATTTACATGTACAAGAAGACAAAAGATAAGGCTTTTGAAAAAAGGAGAGTTAGCCTTGAAACATGTGTACCACATTAACAAGTCAACATTTATAAATATTTAACCAGCTGCAATTGATTTTTAAAAGACAACCTTCTAACTATTGCCCAAAATGCAAAGACGAATATTCATTAATCAAACTTCCTACAAAATATATTCTTCATCGGAAGACACCCTAAGGAAAAATATGTGATGATTATAAGATGTTATCTTACAGTTTACCTCTAATACCATAGGCATATCCATTGCAACCAACATGCATTCATAGCCTCGACAGGGATACCTTTTAACCCATTTAGCTTCTTTTATCCCATCCATTAGTTAAAGATGCATATCTTATAAACCTTTTGTTAAAAATTACTTTCTTTACTTTTCTAAAGAATGAGTTGGAAGACACTGTCCTGACTTGGTAATCAGATAGTGACAACGCCATTCACAAATATCTATAGAAATGAAAAGGTCGACTCGTGATGAGACCTCCTTTCCCTCAGTCATGTAATCGAGAGCCATTACCCTGTCTTGGTGACCAGATGATGGTAATTTCATACCGTAAATACCCATGATCACGATAGATCAGCTCGCAATGAGACCTCCTATCCTCCAATTAACCCCTTAAATGTCATTTGTTATATGAAAAATGTTACACTATGATTAATGTTAATCTCATTAGAGATTACTTAATGGATGGGGAAGAAAAATTTAATCCCTAAGAGTGTGGGATGGCATTAAGAGGTTTGAGATAATAACAATACAAGTCTCACTAATATGATCCTAAAGAGAGAACCAATTAAAACACAATTGCAGAAATTATATAAATATATCATTTTCTACTAATTTTTAATAGTCAAAAGGAAACGTAATCAAGGAAGCTAGGTTTTAATATGAAGGTAAAACTTGGAAAGTGTTCCACCATGGGAAGGGTGATTCTCTTCTTGAAAATTACCTTGCAAAATATTTCTTCAAGCACAAAACTTCAGAATGATGAAGGCTCAGATGACTTACTTAACTCAGAGTACCATATATTTGGTATTAACAACTCATTAATATTTCATCCCAAAGAAAATGATTGTCACACCACAAATCTTCAAAATAAAAGAAATCCAACCCTTATCAAACAAATTTGGAAATGAAATAAAAAGAAAAGTAATATAATCTAAACAATTAAAAGAACAAAATTAAACCAGAACATGCCTTATCAATATGACTGACATCTTATGTGAAAATGTAATGTGAAATCTTTTTGTTGTACCATAAAGTATAAGGAATTTATATCGTAAAGGGGATAACTATATCAATTCTTAAAATACAAATTGATCAATTAAATTGATTAATTGAATTGATTGTAGTGAAACTATTGAAAATGTATTTATTTCCTTCAGATGAAGAATTAGTATCAAAATTGTCATTTGTTGCATAAAATGTTAAGCTAATAAGGCCTTCTTTATAACGGATTATGTACATGAAGAAAAATAAATGAACATTTTATTAGAGTGTGCAATCATGATTTTTCATTTTCAAGAAAAGTTAAGTCCATTCAAGAACTCAAGATCAATTTCAATTGTTTATGGCTCATCTCCTTTACAACATTTTGATTTTTAAAATTGTAGAGAAATGACCATATAAACATTGCAAAGTTAAGTCGCATGTATTGATAAATTATTTTAAGATACGACCTTTTAAAGGTAATGTTAAATGGAATATAATCAAAAGTTGAGATCATTTTCATTAGTTTACTTAGATTATCCTTGCTTGCTAGTTTTGAAAAAATGATCATATTCAAACATTCCACAATAAAGCTAAAAATAATAAGAAATTAAAGATATGACTTGAAGGGAAACACTTAAACATGATAAGCAAGGAAATAAGTAATGAAAGAGAAAAGAAGAGAAGACTTCTCTTAATGACGATTTTCCTTCGTCCTGAAAGTGATGCCTAGATGCACTTATTCAAATTGACAAAGAGAAAGAAACAAAATAAAATCTAGCCTATTCCTAAATATACTCAACACTATTCTACTATACCGGAACTAAGTGAAATGGAATTTCCAATGTAACCATTGAAGTACCTCAAAGCCTACAAAGGAAAATAAATTTTCAATTAGTAAGATGGATTGAAGTATTTCAGAAATGAAAATAAACACATCATATTTACCTTTACCTTTATGTTCTTCATTCAGAAACAAAATAAGTATATCCTTACCATTCTGTCAAAAAAATTTAATAATTGAAGCCTCTAGCCAATTTGCAATTTTGTCATGACACAGATCACAAAAGCATGGAAGAATGAAACTAAATTTAGAAAACTTTCCAAAATTATGGAGACCTGGCATAGCCATCAGCCAAGACCGAAGTGCCCCATTCTCCTAACAATTCTCCACATGGTCATGAATTTCTTCACATGGAGGATATGAAAAAAACCTTTCATGCTTACCTTATAGATTTTCAATAAGAAACAAAGTAAGAACAAATTTACCATTACTCCAAATACTTTTTAGATATGAATTCAGAATCCAATCTTCAATCCTATCATGAAACTCAGAATCAAAATTATCACTTTGATGAGTTATATCTACAATTGATAAACACATCGTATGAGGATTCATTATAGAAATAAAATTGTTGGTTTAAGGATTCCTTTTGATGAGATGAATTGGTTGCAAATGTGTAGTAGAATCATGAGAGTTTGATCTAATCAATGAATGAATATGAAGTATGGAATCTTCAATATCCATAATGAATGCATTGTCTTTCTCATAAATCAATTGAGAAGGATCATCTCGCAACATATCTTTCTCTCTTGTGAATGATTGTACTGAAAGAGCGTCAAATACGTCTTTATTATTCTTAAGTTTAAGATTTACATCACCAATAATTGATATATCAAAAATATCATATTGTGATGGCGAATTGTAGAATGAAGTGGGTAAAGTGTTATGCATATCAGAACCTAAGAAAAGATATGCACATCAGAAACTAAGAAAAGATCGGGATATAAAGAATAGAAAGAATCGTCAATAAGAAAATGAAAAGATTCTCTTGAGAAATGATAATCAACAATGATATTCCAAGACATTCCTCTTCACTTGCCTTAATGCTTTCACTTTGTTTTGATGATATGAACTCAAACATAATACGCTCAACAGGATTTTCGAAAATAATTTCACGACATGTATCTAATCTTTCTTGTAAACAAGGTGTGATTTGTGTATAAGGATTTAAGGTTTTATCTTTAAATTGAAAATCTATATCTCTAATCAGTTCTATTAAAATATTAGAACACTTAAGATCACTTTCATCACCTATGTGTCCTTCTGATCTGGGATATTTTCATCGAGTGACTTATAAAGAATTGCATTAAATGAGCATAAATTAAAGTGCACCATTAAAGAAGGAAAAAATCAATAATGAAGAGACATATCAAATATGAACACAAAAACTTGATAACGGAGTTCATCCTTGGTGGACTACGTATCCGGGTCCTACTCTCAAATGGGTAGGATTTTTCATTAACTCAACAAAAGAATTTGGCAAAATACATAAGTATAACTCATTCTGAAATCAAGCTGCAGAAATATTGCTCAGATTAGAAAATAGACAACACCACTGAATTCGTGGCATCAAATTACCCAAAAATGATTGTCTCCATGCCTCGATCCGACATTGGCACTCCCAGGTCCAAGAAGAATTTTGTCTCAATTTTTGTGCCTTGCAAACTGTAATTAATATTGTTGTACCTTGTCTTGTAATGTGTGCCTAACCATACACATGCGTGCCTCCCCCTGGGCTCGAGCAGATGCAACTTTTAAGTACCTTTTGGGTGTTCATTACAATGAGAGGGTCATTGGCCCGTTGGTTATGGCGTGAGTATTAAGGTGTTATGGAGGGAGGAGGTCCCGGGGTCAAACCCGCGGGCCTCCCCCTTTTGGATTTATTGTTATAACCACACACACACACACACACATATAACCAAGTTTGTTCCCTAGTTTTGGCGATGGTTCTATCGATAGCTTGTGGCCAGATTTGGCATGGTCCGCCAGATTTGGCGGACCCGCCAAATCATTTGTTTTTTTCAAATTTAGGATACGGTTTTTCATTGGGAATTTTCCCACTGCCATGTGGCAGCCCATGACTAGGCCACATGGCAGCCTCCTATTTGGCCACATCATCCACTATACTGTCAACCTTCATGTTAGTGCCACGTCATTGTAGGGATTCCATGTCACTGCCAACTCACCATGCCACATCATCATTCCATGTTAGTGCCATGTCATTGTATGGACCGTATGGACTGCCACATGGAAAAATCCTACTGGTCCACGAATTGGTCCAGAAGTACCAAATCTGGGTGACACATGGCAGCCTCTGGTGCTGACACATCACCATGTTGACGTCAGCATGACATGTGTCACCTCCTACTCCTGTCGCTTTTGTTGTATGGATGTTGATGTCATCCATACTGGTGCTGACGTCAATAGTATGGATCTTGACTCATCCCCCTGTTGACTGGGCTAGGTTGACCAAACTTTGACCGCAAGTATATTTTGATTCGTAACTCTGTTTGATGAGTCGTTTGCGTCGTTAGAAATCTTGCGACACACTCTTTGCGATAAGGCCATTTCCACTAATTTTTGAGAACTTTTAATTTTTTCCTTTTTTCAATCTATTGAGGTCATTCTGAGCGTCCTGAGTTGCTTCTATGAGTTATGATTTCTTCTTAGTATTCTTTGGATCACGACATCCCACTAAGAGATTTTTGGGCCCCCAAAATATTTCATCAATCAACATATAGGTGAGGGAAGAGTCCCCTCACTTTGTCCTTCTCTATCCACTTTGCCTTGCTTGGATGTGTTCCCTTTAAGCCTACTTGAAGATAATCAACATCACCCCTATGTGAGGTCCTCATCCTTCTATCCAGGATGATATATTCCTTTAACTCATCCAAGTAATCATGAGAAAATTCATCAACTGAAGGTATTAAAAATTCCTCATCCTGATCCATGATCATGGGAGGCTAAAAAAGTTTCAAGCTCTCTACATTTACAACTAATCAAATCTGCATATAAGGTGGAAGATCTAGACAAAAATCATCGGTACTCCTTTTCTCCAAGATAGTAAAGGGTCCATAATGAATGGGATTGATTTTCTTACATTCACCCTTCAATATTTCCTTGTTGATGTGAAGCCATACCCGGTCTCCAACCTGGAACTAATGATCAACCCTGTGCTTGTCATGTCGATATTTATACTGTGCTTGACTTTTCTCCAATTGTTTCCTGACTTCCTGGTGCACCCGTTGGATCCTCTGGATGAACTTGCAGGCTCTATCCTCTGTTCTTTCTTCATTTGCATCGTTATCTCTCCCATACATCAAGTCCAAAGGAACCTTAGGTAGGTACCCAAAACATGTCTCAAATGGTGAACACTGAGTGGAGGAATGTAAGGATCGATTGTAATCATGTTGTACATAGGGTATGTGTTCATCCCATAACTTGGGATGGTTGTTGTAGTAGCCTTGAAGAAAAAGTACCATTGTTCAGTTTACCACCTCTGTCTGTTCGTCAGTCTGTGGATGGAAAGCAGTGCTCCTCTTCAATTTGGTGTCCATCATTCTCCACAATCTTGTCCAAAAATTCCCAAGGAATCGAGTATCTCGGTCCAAGATAATGGATGTGGGTAACCCAAATTGAACCCAAACATACTGAAAGAAGAGATTAGCAGTCTGCTCAGCAATGATCTGCTTTTTACATGGCATCAAGATACATATCTTGTTGAACCTATCCACTACAACATACAAATAGTCATGACCCCCTT
Organism: Picea glauca; assembly: GCA_000966675.3. NCBI lineage: Eukaryota > Viridiplantae > Streptophyta > Pinopsida > Pinales > Pinaceae > Picea > Picea glauca. The sequence continues at coordinate 346,366 of JZKD02S1993205.1, read as the reverse complement.
TTGACATTAGTAAACCCCCTACAAAATCCATGGAGATACTTTCCCATGGATGGGATGGAACATGAAGTGGTGATTATAGCCCCAGTTTTCTATTAGTGGTCTTACAAGTATAACACATCACACACCCCTTTACATATTTAGTTACAATTTATTTCATTTGAAACCAGTAACAAAACCTCTGCAAATGAGCCATAGTTTTTCCTACCCCAAAATTCCCAAACATAAGAGAAGTGTGAGCTTCTCGTATTACATGGACTCGTTCACTTGTACGAATACATAGCTTTCTAAGATGGTAGAGTAGTTTTCCCTACAGACAATAGTTCTCTACCTGTGCACCATGGGTTAGCTTCCCATATACTTCTTTAAAATCTTCATCAATGGCATATTTTTCCACATAGCTATCATGAGATAAAGAAGTATTCTTCAAAATAATAGAAGCAACAATAGGAGGTCTAGAAATCATATCAACTACCTTGTTACTCGTACCCTTTTTGTACTTGATTACCAAATGAAATTGTTGTATAAAACCCATCCATCTGTAGTGGCGATATTGTTGCAGCTTGGATTGTGCTTGGAGATACTGTAAGGGTTGCTGATTTGTATTTATGATTGTTTCCTTCCCTAACAAGTAGTGCTTCCATTTCTTTACGCTTTGAACTCATGCATACAACTCTTTATCATATGTAGGATAGTTAACAATATCTTGGTTAAAAGTTTCAGAGTGGTAACATATAGGCTTACGATATTGCATCAATATTGCACCCATGGCTTATTCATTGGCATCTGTCTCGATCTCAAAAGGTTGTTGAAGATTTGATAGTGCTAATACTAGTACGATATTGAACTTCTCCTTCAAGGTGTCAAAAGATTTGTGTTTCTTTCCCTCCCACTGAAAATTGTTCTTCACACTGGTTAAGGCATGCAAAGGATCTTTTATAAAGGAGAAGTTTGAAATGGACCACCTCTAATACTGGACTACACCTAAGAAGCTTCGGATCTCGTTTACACTTTTTTACTCAGGCCAATTTACAATTACATCAATTTTGGAAGGATCAATTTTTAGTTGTCCTCCGCCTACAATATGGCCTAAGTATACAAGTGCAGTTTTGCCAAATTCACATTTATACAATTTTACATACAAATTTTACCTTTGCAAAGTATCCAATACTTTCTTTACATGCCTCACATGTTCATCCCAAGTCCCTCTAAAAATAATAATGTCATCTAAATATACAATCACAAAATCATCTAGGAAAGGCTTGAATACATCATTCATCACATGCATGAAAGTTGTCAGAGCATTACAAAGCCCAAACGACATCACTAACGACTCAAACAATCCATGTTTGGTTTTAAAGGAAGTTTTCCATGCATCCTATTTTGCAACCCTGATTTGATGGTATCCACTACACAAATCCAACTTAGTGAAATAAAAAACATTCTTTAATTGATCAAGTAAATCATCTATATGAGGAAGAGGGTATCGATTTTTCACCGTAATTTTATTTAAGTCCCGGTAATCGACACACATTCACCATGTGCCATCTTTATTTGGCACCATCACAATCAGAGAACCACAAGGAGATGAACTGGGCCTGATGACCCCTTGATCCAATAAGCCATGTACCTGCTTCTTTATCTTTGTCATCTCCACAACTAACATCCTGTACATGCCCACATTAGGAAGAGGAGAATCATGTTGAAGATGTATCTCATGTTGGATTTCCCTCTTAGGAGGTAATCCATCTGGTTCCTGAAAAATATCATCATATTTAGAAACAACATCAACTAATTCCTTCTTATGAGAAGGATCACATCCTTGGAAAGCGTCGGATGTCCCAACATCTTTCTCTCTTACGACCATGAGTACATATCTATTATTCGTGTTTATGAGTCTCTTCATTTTTCCTGCACTAACAAGTGTTGTATTTACCCTCATGTTGTGAGCTCTAACAATATACTCCACTCCCCCTTTAGTAGGGTGGTATTTGTTCTCATGACGAAAGAAGACTGCTTTTCTATTGTAAAGATAAGGGCTTCCCAACAATATGCCACATATATCAAGTGATATGACATCCAAATCCACTTCATCAATCAACTTTGAAGCAATAACAAACCTAACCCTACATTGTTTGGTGACATTAAGTTTTTCTTTACCACATACCCAACCAAGATGATAAGGCTTCAGATGTGGTTTCATTTCAAGACCCACCTTCTTGACAAGTACTTCAGATATTAAGTTTACTTGAGAACCTAGATCAAATAATGTATCTATTTTAGTGTGTTTAGATACAACTCTTATGTGAAATAATGCATTCCTCTTTCGTTCATCATCATGAGATTCATTATAGGAATTTGAACTAGCATGAAGGGAATCTTTACTTTGTCCTCCAACTGTTGTGATCTTTCCTTCATCCCCTAAATCAGAACCAAGATCTTGTTGCACTGTAGCAATGGTTTTTCTCTTCCCCTTTCCACCGAACTGCTTCGGTCTCTTCTCTGGATGTAGTTTCCAACAATGTTCATCATCATGACAACTTTCCTTGCAATGAGTGAAAGATGGATTTCCTCCTTCTCTCATCACTGTGGCAGTATTCTTGTCCTTCCTTTTAAACTTCTTGAAAGTTTTATGTGGGAGATTGGAAGGTTTCTTTGTGGGATCTTCTTGAACATGCTTTCCCTTGTTCTCAAGGTAAGTGGCTTGCACACAAACTTCTTCAAGACTAGTGGGGTTAAACAAGAGAAAAGTATGATGAATATAACTGTGAAGTGCGCCAATATACTTCATTAAAGTTTCATAAGAATACAAAGGAATGCTTAATGCAAGAGATTTCTTCCTAAATTCTTCTGTGAAAATTTTTATAGTTTGACCTTTACTTTTCCTTAAAGTTTGTCATTCCATCATTGCTTTATGTAAATAACCCAATGGATAAAATTGCTTCCTTATCACTGATTTAAATTCTGACCATGAGGAAAGAATATTACCACACTTACTTATGTCATGAAGCTTTCTCTCCCACCATACGAGAGTGGTTCCTTCCAACCAAATAGAAGTCAGTGTACTTTAACTTCCTCTTCATCAATATGTTTAACATGACAATAAACTTCAACGTGTCAGGTCCAATTATCTAGCTTTTCAAGATTAGCATCTCCATTAAACATAGGTAAAGAAAAATTTACATTAATCTTTAATAATGGTTTCTTAAAAGAGGCTTTATGGATAGAATTATGAGAATGATGAGAATGCTCAGAGGAAGAAGAACTAGAACTTGATGGTGAAGATGGAGGCTCAAGAGGGTCTCCTCCAACCCCTTGGTTTATCAAAGCATCATCAACAACATGTGCTTCATTTTTCTTCCCTTTCTTCTTCATACTCTTCTCATAATCTCCACACATTCGTTCGACCATTTCTGACATGCGATAAAATACCATATGAAATTTTTTCTCTTGTTCATCACACTTGTCTTCTTCTGCCATTTTCTTCCTTTGGGATGCACGACCAACTTTGGGATTGAAAGTGTTAAGAGTTCCTTCACCCTGGTTATGCTTGGCCCTAGTAAGCATTCACACTCAAAAATTCAAGTCAAGATGACTTCTTTGATACCAACATGATCCAGGATCGTTTCATCGAGTGACTTATAAAGAATTGAATCAAATGAGCATAAATTAAAGTGCACCATTAAAGAAGTAAAAACTCAATAATGAAGAGACATATCAAATATGAACACAAAAACTTAATAACAGAGTTCGTCCCTCGTGGAATATGTCTCCAGGTCCTACTCTCAAATGGGTAGGATTTTTCAATAACTCCGCAAAAGAATTTGGAAAAATACATAAGTATACCTCATTCTAAAATCAAGCTGAAGAAATATTGCTCAGATCATAAAACAGACAGCACCACTGAATTCGTGGTGTCAAATTACCAAAAAATGACTATCTCCATGCCTCGATCAGACTCTGGCACTCCCAGGCCCAAGAAGAATTTTTTCTCGGTTTCTTTTCCCTACAACCTACAATTAATGTTGTTGTACCCTATCTCGTAATGCATGCCTCCCCCTGGGGTTGTGCGGATGCAATTTTTAAGTAATTTTCTGGGAGTTCATTACAATGAGAGGGTCATTGGCCCGTTAGTTATGGTGTGAGTATTAAGGCATTATGGAGGAAGGAGGTACCAGGGTCAAACCCATGGGCCTCCTCCCTTTGGATTTATTGTTATAACCACATATATATAACCAAGTTTGTTCCCTAGTTTTTGCAATGGTTCTATCCAAGGTTATATCAATAGCTTGTGCCTGGATTTGGCATAGTCCGTCAAATTTGGCAGGCCCACCAAATCATTTTCTTTTTTTCAAATTTCGGATACGGGTTGTCATTGGGAATTTTCCCACTGCCATGTGGAAACCCATGACTGGTCCACGTGGCAGCCTCCTATTTAGCCACATCATCCACTGCACCGTCAGCCTTCCATGTCAGTGCCATGTCATCATACGAACACCACATCATTGCCAACTCACCATGCCACGTCAATGCCACATCATTGTATGGACCGTATGGACTGCCATGTGGAAAAATCCTACTGATCCACAGATTGGTCCAGAAGTACCAAATCCAGGTGACACGTGGAAACCTCTAGTGTTGCCATGTCACCATGCTAATGTTAGCATGACATGTGTCACCTCCTTCTATTACAACGTCTATTGTACGGATGCTGACATCATCTGTACTGGTGCTGACGTCAGCAGTACGGATGCTGACTGGGCTAGGTTGACCAAACTTTGACCATGAATATATTTCGATATGTAACTCTGTTTGACAAGCCATTTGCGTCGTTAGAAATCTTGCGACACGCTCTTCGTGATAAGTCCATTTTCACTGAGTTTTGAAAACTTTGAATTTTTTCCTTTTCTCTGTCTATTGAGGCCATTCTGAGCATCTTGAGTTGCTTCTGTGAGTTCTGAGTTGTTCTTAGTCTTCTCTGGATCCTTTTTCGATCACCTTCAGTAATTGAATTTGGGAACTGATTAGAGCAAGATTTATAAGAAGATAAACATGCACCTTGATCCACAATCACATCTTCTTCCATTCAGTAGAATATTGAAGATGATATTATTTTGAAGAAAGACTAGTTTCCTCATTAATAAAATCATTCTCAATAGATCCTACCTCTTTCGCTCCTTCAAAATTTTATGATTTATTCATTTCATTGTGCGAACAAGATTCAATTTGAAAATTGATGTTATGATCTATATTTAATTCATCATATGCAATTAAATCTTGTTGAATGAAGGGGGCACAAGAATCCGAAATAAGATCTGATATAAAAGATAAATCATCAAGATGAAACTTACATAGAACATGATTGATATTTATTGAAAAATTCTCTGAAGATGAATCTTCCTTAATTAGTAGAGCCTCAAATTATTCACACAATTTATTGTAATCATAAATCTTGAAGGCATCTAAAAATTCATTTTCAAATTGAAACCAATCGAAAATAGAATAGGTCGGAAAAGATTCAAACCAAAATTTTATTCAGCCTCTGAAAGTGAACATAAAAAATCTACATAAAATGTTTAAATCAGTGATACCATGTTTGAGACATTTACAAGAAAACTTATTAAGATGAGTTTTTGCAGATACATTCCCTTCACCATCAAAGGTGAGTTTCGACAAGAGAGAAATTGTTTTGTTTGAAACATCGGGTAATGAGAAATGGAAAGAATCTTCCAACACAGGGATTTGGGTGGGAGCCATGAGAAATTAAATACATTTGAAATAAGGACTTTGCAAGGCCATATTATCCGTGTAGTCGTCCTTCTAGCGCCATTTGTTGACGGGAGATATTGACCACTCATGAATTGAAATGGAAAAGTCTAGTCTGAGGTTGTTTAAGTGTAACCTAAGTCATTTAAAGTAACTATCCCTAACGGGTTTAATGACTCTGTTCGCTGGTGAAAGGATCTATCTAATAAATAAATGAAAAATTTTTTAAGATCCTAACTACTAATTGTCAGATTTCGAGTATTTACAATGATCTATTAGATTATATAACCTTACACTTAATTACATAAATTCACAAAATTTACAAATTGTACATGGGTACAAGATTTACTAGAAACCTTGTGAAAACAATAATTTCAAAGTATGCAATGGAACTTAATCCTGACAAATCCAATCTAAACAATATCTATAAATAATAAAGAAACAAATAATTCAAACCTCAATCATAGTCAAACAATAATATTCAAGGTAAGCTAACAATCGAACTAAACTAAATGATTTTGAATGTAATTTATGACAGGAGTTATTCAAATGATCAAATCATTTGAACTAAACCGCTACAATTAGAAATTTACATTCAAACAAACCATACAAACAAAACATGACAAAATACAATGATTAAACTATCCTGATTAGGAGAAAAGTTGCAATCTAATGGTTGAATCCTCTCCTTCAAAACTTTGTTAGATTGTCCACTTGTAAAAGAAATTCTCAGAGAGACAATGTTGCACTTCAAGTCCAACAAAATTCTGGTGAAAGAAATTTCAACAAAATAGAGTAGATTTAATACAGATAAGGAAAGGAAGCAACTTTGAGATCAATCATTTATGGAGAATAATAATGTATTATTTCAATTAACGAAACACATTTCATTAAAAATAAATAATTAAACACATGTAATTTGCATCAGAAAAATCAAATGCATTTATCTATCAATCACACAAAGAATTGATAAATCTAAGATAACGAATGATATTTTTTAAATATTAATCTTTGGAACAAAAGATACACAAATTAATATCATAAAAATGAATTAATAAAACATGGACAAAAGCCAAGGTTTCATTATACAAAGCTATGACAGGAAGAAAATGAACACATAAATGAAAGCAAATGATATTATATTAAAAAATACTCCAAAATTACTCACAGAACAAAAGTATGAAGCAAAATGAGGTTCATTGTCTTCCCATTACAATCCTGAGTCCATTCGTTATTCCATGCTCCTCCTCCATAATCTAGAGTATGATATCCTATAAACAAAACAATCAAAACAATAATTATTAATAACAAACAAAATAAAACAAATAATTTAAATGTCTTTCATGCTAAAAAGAATCAAACCCTAATAATAACAAAAATATTTGAGAATAACTATGCAATGTTCTTTTATGTATTGTTTTAAATCAAATATTTAATTATTAATATAATAAAACAATACAAAAATACAAAAAACTCATATCTATGCTTATTTTACAAACAAGCTATAAACAAATGCACAAAAATGAATTGTTAAATCACTCGACAACTCTTGGGCCACTTTTCTCTTTCTATTGGAAAATGGGTAACTCTTGTTATTATTGTCTTAACCATTAAAAATTCTATGTCACTCACCTTGGCCACTTTTCAATTTAATTTACGGTAAACAATGCAATTCTCAATTGTTTTATTAGCCACATGGCTTAAACATAGTGTAACATGTAATTAATTCAGTTTTTTGAATTACGTAATTATTAAGAACGAGTGTTAAAACAATTAATTGAAAACAAATTT
>JZKD02S1993205.1:294942-318377 GCA_000966675.3 Picea glauca | reverse complement strand
AGAATCAGAATATTTCATGATCATAAACACTAGGAACAAATCCTATGCTTCAAAATGAAAATATGATCCCCCTCGTACTTCTTCTAGTCCAAGCTCATCTTCGCAAGCTGCTATTGTACAAGCTACCAAAACTCTCGATAGTCAAGGAGTTCCCTCCCCTCTTCCCTCTTCCAAGTATAACATTCTCAACCAATTGGCTAATATCAAGGTCGATGTTACTCTTCTGGACATGGTTGTCGTCCCTGAACAACAAAAGCATATCAAAAAATTTATGGAAGGAAAAGATTCCACCATAGCCAATCTTTTTGAAGAGGCTAATGAAGAGGATTCTATTGTAAATAAAGTAGGTGTAAATAATTTTAGACACCATGTAAAAAACCCTCCATTTTTCATTTCTAAGAAAAATTATGGATAAAATAGCCCATTGTTTCCTAATTGATGGCAGTTTGGGTTGAAGCGTAATGTCTAAAATCATCATGGAAGAGCTAGGCTTTTCACGTACTAATGAAAATTCTAGAAGAATGCTCTCATATAACAGTCTAAAACAATCAAATATAGGTGAAATCAAAGACATCACTTTATTTCTGTGTGCACATCCTGAAATAAGGACAACCCTCAACATCCAGGTAATTGGCATGCCAGTAAGTAACAATTCTATCATCTTAGGAAGAGACTAGAAAGCCTTGACAACTAGATATATTTCTCTTGACATAACACACTTATTTGTTCCTCAGAATGGAAATAATATTATAGCCCTAAGGTAACGGATAATCTCACCATACATAGAGAGTATTACACAACCTAACATAAACTATGTCGAGGAAGACTTAGGAGTGTACTCCATCTTTGTGGATGAGGGTGACACTGCCCTGGAACAAATTGACCTGGAGGATGGTATGTGGCACATGCACTTTGATGGCTCATGCTCCAACGAAGGTAATGGAGTTGAAATTATCTTATACTCACCTGTAGGTAAAATTCACAACTTTTCTTATAGGTTAGAATTTTCTTGCATGAATAATGTTACCAAGTTTGAAGCATTATTGCTAGGCATTGAAAATGCTTATAATTTAGGTTGTGGACACCTTAAAATTTTTGGGGACTCTGAACTTGTTGTGAACCTTGTACATAAAATCTACTCTCCTAGCAATAAGTTTATGAAATGCTACACCCAAGTTGTTTAGATGATTATCTTGAACTTATTATCATTTAACATAACTCGTGTTAAAAGGGAACTTAATTCAATGGCTGACAGGTTAGTTGTATTCGCAGCATCTCCTACTAGGCAACTTCTTCCTCAAAGACCTGATTGTAATTTTCAATATTTATATCATCCTCACATTATTAATAATGTATATTCATGGAAGGTCTTCCCTAGTGATGAAGGCAATTGTTATTTCATACAAAATGAACCATTTAAGCCTAAGGAGATTATATCCATGGAAAACAACAAAATTCCGAAAGGCTTGACTCCTCTTGAAAGTTCATTTTCATCGAGTGATGTAGGAAACAAAGAAATGCATAAATAAAAGGAGTAAAAAAGGAAAGTGGGTGAAACAATTTCCTTGAACATTAGAACACCCAATTCCCCCAAGAATTTTAAGATAGGTGCCCAATGTACTGATGAAGAAAAACTGAAATTCATTGATTTACTTCATGAATTTCAAGATGTTTTTTCTTGGTCATATGAGGATCTTCGTGGTTTTGATCTTGCTCTCATACATCATGCCATTCCTATCAAGGAAGGGATAAAACCAATTAGGAAAAAACAAAGACCCATTAACCTCACACTTGAAGCTACTATTAGGAAGGAATTTGAAAAACTTTTGAAATATGGTATAATTTTCCCGATTAAGTATTCTGAGTGGGTTTCCAATTTGGTCTCCGTTCGGAAGACAACTAGTCAGATCCGATTGTGCGTTGACTTCCGCACATTGAATAGAGTGAGCGTAAAATACCATTTTCCTATCCCTAACATGGAAATGATTTTGAAGCAATTTGCAGGGTCACAAATGATGTCCTTACTTGATGGTTTCTCTAGTTACAATCAGATCAAGGTAAAAAGGAATGATAGGTATAAAACCACTTTCACTACATGTTGGGGAACATTTGCTTATGAACACATGCCTTTTGGATTATCTAATGCTGGTGCTACTTTCCAAAGAGTTATGCAGATAGATTTTGATGATCTGATTGATAATATTATCCAGGTTTATCTTGATTACTTGATTGTTTATTCAAAGAACTGATTGGATCATTTTGGTCATCTTAGAAAAGTTCTCATGCGATGTAGAAAGTTAGGTATTTCTTTAAATCCTTCTAAATCTATATTTGGCGTTACCAAGGGGAATCTCCTTGGACATATTATTTTTGATTTGAGAATAAGCATAGATATTGAAAGGATCGTTGTTATTCTAAACCTTATGGCCCCCACTTCGAAAAAGGAGGTACAAGCCTTTATGGGAATTATCAATTTTGTCCGTAGATTTGTTCCTAATTTTTCTTTAATGGTTAAACCAATTCATAATATTCTAAAGAAATATCGCTCCTTTTCTTGGACTGAAGATGTCGAAAATTCTTTCGTAAGGATTAAGAAGGCAATCAATTCCACACCGGTTTTGGCAAAACCAGACTTTGAGAAAGATTTTATCGTATACACCAATGCCACTGAGGAAGTAGTTTTTGTTATTCTCTTACAATGTGATGACAAGAATAATGAAAAACCAGTAGCTTACATGAGTCAAAGCTTATCAAATGATGAATTCAAGTATTCTTATATCGAAGAACATTCTTTTTCTCTTGTTAAAGATGTGGAAAATTTTCACCACTTTATCCTAGGCAAGAACACACAAGTAACAGTCCCTTTGCCTGCTGTCAAGTTTTTTCTTTCACAGACTTATCTTTCAAGGAATCTTACACATTGTCTTGCCAAAATCCAGGAGCATGATTTAACCATCATGACTTCGAAAGCAATTAAGGCATGAGACTTGTCCCTTCACTTAGATCAACATGTTGAAGCAAGAGAAGAAATTGACGAACAAGATAATCCTCTTTCAACACTATTTTACATTGAGAGTCAAACCCTTCCTATAGATAAACATCCCTAGTATAAAAACATGATGTATTACTTGCAATATCAGAAATGCCTAGATGATTTAGATACTCATTGTTATCACTGAAATTTTGTCTGCAACATTGCATCCAAATGGTTACAGAAATACAGCATCTCCAAACACCTATTAGTTCACCTACAACACCAAAAATGCATTTCCAAGGGGAAAAAACTATACAACTGGTTAAAAAATTGGCATGTGCTAAAACACTAAAGGAAGCGCGCGCACAGTGTGCGGGCCAAAAAAGGTTGTGGAGGGAAAAATGCCCCATATACACGACTGTGTACGAGAAAAGCCGCACACTCCTGTGAACGACGCATTTATGGTTATTTTCAGCCCCTCATCCACTTATGGACTAGCTCCCAACATGATTTGACCCTCAAATCTGAGTTGAATCCGAATGGGGGGCTGGTCAAAGACCTAAGGGTGCCCTAAAGGGCCCCTTGTCCACACTAAGAACCAATTGGATATTCCCTCAAAGACATGCTATAAATGGAGGCCATGGGTGCACTAAGAATTTAAGAATCTCATAGTATTGTTATATTGCCTCAATCCTCCTTCAAGAAATCTCTTTTCTTCTTGGAGCATTCTAGCAACATTCCAATAAGCTATTCCACTCACCTCTTGAGGGAATAGGCTTGGATTTCTTCACCATTTTATTTATTGTTTATCATTGTAAGAAGAGCTCTCAAATAGGGGACTCAAGAGCCTCCCAAGGAGGAAGAGGGGATCTGTAAGTCCTCCTTTCTCTATGGTGTTTTCCAACTAATATAGTTATCCATTGGTGGCATAATCTCGGTCATTTGGTTGATTGATTTTGGTTCAAAGTTTCTTATGCATTGTAGTTTTATTTCTTTAGTTGTTTTTAGTTTATTTGCTTGTTTATTTCATGTGCTTGGATTGTTTAATTCATACACTAACCTTTGTCTTGTCTATCAGGACCAACTAGACTTGTAAGTGCCCTTGTTTTGATCACCCAAGTGACGAAACGAACACAACAGATTGGCGACCATACTGGGGATAAGGTATCAATTTCCTCCCTATTTGGGTTGTTTGAGCACTTCTTTTTGACCCATTGGCCTTGCAAAGATCATAACCGACCTAGACATACCTGTCAAGAGCTAAGTTTGGAGCTGGAGGAGGAGAATTCCACTTAAAATTTCCCCCCCTGACGCATATCAGAACGTGTATGGGTGTGCCAGCCCACAGACACGCATTCTGAGCATTGTGTGCCAACAACACTTCATTTCTTTATGCATTCTGTGCACTGTGCGCCAAAAGGTCTTCAGTTCTTTACGCAATGTGTGCCCACTGTGCCTCTTTCTGAACTGTAACCCACGCATCTCTCCATAATTCCAAAATTGTAAGAGTTATTGTGATAATTTGAAGGCCCCTAGCCTTCAAAATCTTGTTTTTTTGCAAATTGTAAATGCACTACACTTATATTCCTTTCCCACATGAAAGGTTAGTCAAAAAATAGGCACTTAGAGGTTTAAAACAAACCACATTTCTCCTCTTTTTCTTAGTTTCCACATGGATGGCTTGTTTTGATTGTAAAAGTTAAGTTAAGATTTTTTGCTATCACATATAAAAACACTTGCATTGGGACCAGAAATCAAACTTTGATCATTGAGTATGCTCTTCTCTCGCACCATAGAGCGATCTTGAGAATCAGAAAGGTGATTAAGGGGACATTTCATCTCCCTTAAGAAAATATTTAGGAGAGGACAAATCTCCCCTAGGGCTCCTCTTAGTTTATTTTCAAAACATATTAAATGTGTAAGGGCCCATGCATGCCCACATGTTGAAAAATTAGGATAGTTGTTGAAATTAATTTCTTAGTTTACATCACTAGGAGAGTTTAAATATCAAAGTAACGAGCCCATACATGCCCACATGCTTACAATCTATGATAGTTTTTTGAAAATTTCTTAGTGTAAATCACATTAGGGAGTTCAAAGGATTGGTAATGACCCATATGTCCACATGCTAGTTCTTTAGGTATTTTAAAATTCCGCAAGGTTGTACCAATGACGTCTATCAAGATAGGTAATCAGGATTTGTAAGGATCACAGGAAGTCCGCATGTTGCAAATTGACACCTAACTTATTAAAAATTTGGCACATTTGCTCACTTTCTCACACACAAAGTCACTCCTCACTCACATAATTTCATCTAAAATTGTGGAGGTTGAAGTAGGTTTCCTCCAAAATGATTCTAAAGCATCCCACTATTTCTTGAAGAAATTATCCACACCCACTTAATTCAAACGAGATTGGTTCACAACCCCAATCTCTCAACCCACCACATCTAAAAAAATTCTAAAAACTCACTAATTTTTCCTCCATAGGAGGTGCCAAAAGAAATTTTTAGTCTAGGTAGGATCTCAGGGGTAGGCATCCAAATAACCCCCCGTTATCTGGTTCTCACATCTTCAAACATTAGAAGTTGAAAAATAGGGAACTTTAAAATCCTCCAAGTCAAGTGTTCCTAACACCGTAAGGCAGAGAGATACCCGTGAAGGGTCGAAGGCCGAGGTCTGTTTGTTCTGTGTGTCCCCCCTTGAGTCACCCAACTCTTGGAAGGGATCCAACCCGTGACCCATTTCTGAGGCCGAAAATCTAAATGTCGCACTTTGACTGAGGTACCTAGTGGAAATATTTTAGGACATCTACCCAGGTGGAAATTTTGGGATGCAATTGCACCTTGATCAGATTTTGTGTGGCTATTGGGAAATATCACCAGTTCTTTTGGGATATGCACCCTCTACCCCTCATTATAACTGATTGTTTCATCCTTCACTAGTTCCTCTTCCGGTGGCTTCAGACCCCACTGTTGAGTGCTATTGGAAGGTCCAGTGTTATTTGAGAGGAAGGAAGTTACATCCTTTTAGGACACGAGCATTTTTTTTCTTTGTTCTCCCACGCAGACAAAATCCACCTACCGACATGTATGCTTATTTTTTATTTATGTATGATTCCCATTTGATTACATGCGATTGTGAGATATATTGTGAAGGTCCAAATTATAGAAGTCTCTTGTTAATTTATTTCTCTCATGACCATTTACACACATTCACTTTTCTAGTCGGACATCATAGGGGACCCACATAATCCCCTTCATTCCAGGTGCTTGCAAAATCTCCCTCCTATCCTAGGAGGAGTTCCTAGTCTTGCCAACTCACCGACTCAACCATCTCACACCTTTATGAGTGCCACCATTTTGGTATAAAATTTTCTTGGTTCCACCTTACTTAGGTCCACTTCCCAAGGCCATTCATCCACTAGTTCTCCTTCACAAGGAGATGGAAGGAAAACTTCTTCTCAAGGGAGAAGTACAACCCCACCAAACCCCCCTCAAGGATCAGGTCCACTACCTCCTAACACCATGGCTGGAACTAATCCTCCACCTCCACCCCCCATGCCATATTTGGTGTCCCTCAACATTATTGATCTGATTAAACTCACGAATGACCACATATTGCATGACCCCACATGGCCCAATATGCCTACCAAACTACCTTCAGACATTCCCAAGTTTGAAGGTAAATCGGGAGAAGATCCTGCAAACCATGTCATGACCTTCCAATTATGGTGCTCTTCAAACAACATCATGGATGACTCTGTTTTCTTAAGGTTATTTTAGCGCACACTCACTGGTCCATCCACCAAATGGTATGTGGATGAAAAATCAGGGTCCCATGTGACTTTTGAATTCTTAGCCAAAGCATTTTTGGCCTTCTTTCAATTACCAGTTTGTCATGACACTGGTCTATAAATTCTCTCTGAGTGAAAACAAACCTCAGCCACGCATATCGTCGACCACATTCATGAATGGTGTCGACGATGTAGTTTATGCAAAGTAGAAACCACCAAAGAACAATGTCTTCATTGGTTTCTCAAATCACTCGTCTCTATCCTTGCCAAATATGTGGCCTTCACCTTCCCCCAAACTGAAGAGGAATTATCCATCAGCAAGGCTCAGCAGTACAACCTCATTTATGCTCAGTCGGGTTACTTATACATAGTAATACCTGATGCACCAATACCCGTGCCATTCGAACAAGACAAACCTGGAATGTCTCATGCGGCGGATGGCTTGATTGGTACCACAACACACCACAACCCGTACATCCAACCAACACCTATGTATGGTACACCCCAATATCCGCCAATGTATGTAGGACCACCTTATTACCCTCCTCCCCCTTATCAACAACCATGCCATGTTTCCCTTTCTCCACCCATGAGTGGACCCTTTTCAGAACCCATGATGCGCCCAACCTCTCAACCAAGTTCAGGTACCCCCTCTACCTCATCTTATAACCTGGGAACTAGTGAAAGCACTACGCCTTCCTATGCACCCTATGGATCATTGCCACAAAATAATTTGTATTTCCCATTTCCTGGTCCTCCACAGTCAATTGCTCCTCCACAAGTACAACCACACGCTGGTGTTAACATTGTTCAACCCTATCCCATTCAACATTTTAAAATTTTGAACAACTAAATACAGAAAATCTGTCCCATCAGTCGAATAATGACAAAAAGAAAGGAAAAAACCAAAACAATAATAACCCAAGACTAGGGGGAAATAACCCCCAACAAAACCAATCTGCTAGGGGAAACCAGAACCAGGGTAACCAGAACCCCCAAGGGGAAAATAATAACAAACTCCAAGGGAGGAACAACAAAAACAACCTCTAAATGAACTTTCCTTGCACTCTTTGTGGTGAGCATGGCCATTACACTCACCATTGACCCCAAATAGTGGACTTCAAACATGTGAAGACTCCATGAACGTGCCACCTCCTCCAACGTTGCCTGCCCCTCAGTAGGCCCCACAACCAGTTGTGTTGCAAAACCCTATTCCACACCAAGGTGTGATGAATACCCAATGGAAGGCACACCCTGCCCCACCACAAATGGGACAATATCAAAACCCTAGAAACCCTGTGGATCGCAACATCCTCCTCACTAGCAAAGAATAAATTGTTTTGCAAACACGCAGTCATCAATATAGCACGCCCTCTGAATCTACTCCCACCACTTCGGAAGCAACTCCATCTACAACCGGACAATCCTTGATGATTCCACTCCCTAACACTAAACCCTCCATTTGTATTCCTCCCATCCCTTTATGACGGAATGTCAACAACCCTCGGGCTAGGGTACCACATAATTATAGTCTGGTCGATGACTTGGCACAGTCCCCTGCAGCCATGTTGGTTTTGGAGGTCCTCCAAATTTTTCCAACCAAACGGAAATCCTTTCTTTCTGCCTTGGGGGCAGTCGACCCAACTGATACTATACTCATCACATTTGATATAGATTGTGGGGAACCCCGTCTCCTTGCTTTGGTAGCTTTCCAGATACTAGTCAAGATTCAGAAAATCACAGTTCATTGATGTATCATTGATCTTCAAAGGTGCATCCACATGCATCATGTCAAAAATTGTATGGCAGAAACTAGGCTCCCCAGAGCTAGTACCATCTTTCATTACGTTGAGATCTTACGATGGTCGACCATATTCCCCTGAAGGGCTCTTTCAAAATTTCCCCATGGAACTCGGGGGAAAAACCATCCTTATCGACATTGAGTTTATCGATGCCCTGCTCGATTATAACATCTTGTTTAGACGTAGTTGCATGTACACTATGAAGGTAGTGGCCTCTTCTATGTTTCGAATGATGATGTTCCCCCACAATGAGAAAATCATCACCATCAACCAAGTTTCACATTACGAGCCTAACCACTCCTCCAACATCGATAACATCTTACCTCTTGTCCGCACTTGTTCCAACGTGTATCCACTCATGGATATGGGCCCTGAAAATTTCAAAGACCCCTCTTTGTTGGGGGCATATCATGGAGCACCATCGCTCATTCACCCCTCAGCACAAGTGTGTGTCACATCTTCTAATGGAACTAAAACTAGAGATACCATTCCTCCCACGAAGGCTTCTCCACCCCTTGACATCCCATCAGTTAAAGAAATTATACCTCAAGAATTACATGAGAACCCTACGACACCACTTATCCCTGATTTCACCCTTCCCTAAGGGAAAATCCCGATTTGGGAAACAATCCCTCAATACATTACTCAAATCCCCTTCTTCTACCTCCCACCGGGAGTACAATATTTTCAGGTAGCTGCAACACTTACCCTTCCCAACATGGTGCTTTCCATTCCAGTATGGTATCTACACCCACCCGCGATGGTTCCTCAACCATCCCTTCCTCCCTAATCAGAGGGAATCATGATGCAGATTCCAGTACTAACTCTAGCCACACCACCCTCACCCCTAATTTCCAGCACCACCACTACGGCTGGGGGTAGACAGAAGAAGAAAGAGCCCACCACTCCACTTCCCCCACGAGTTCAACCTCCTTGCGCACTATGCGAAAGAGAGGGACACCCCACTAATAGATGTCCTTCTCTTAACAAGTTACACAATCTGATCCAAATCCCTCGAGAAACCACATCGCTCATCGCTTCACCAAGCACACATACTACTACCACAACGACCCTACTACAGGAAGTAAAGGGATGCGAACCAAATTTGTGTGTGTCATCTGTTTAGAGTATGGCCACTACACTCATCATTGCCCTGCTCTACCTCAATTTCGACAAACGCTAACGGAAGTACACCAAAGCTTTCAACAAGAACCCCCCTCCACCCACGTCGTCAGGCACCCACGTCACCAACATCCATTATGTCTCGACCTCAGTCAACGAACGGATGAGGTGCCCTTGCTCTCTTTGTGAATCACTTGATCATTTCACATACCAGTGTCCTTTGATTATTGAATGCAGGTGTCGTCAAATGACCCTTATTTAAAATCCTCCAACCACCTCCCCTCATGTGATACAAGTGATTCCCCCTATTCCTTCTCCAGATATTATTCACATCACCTCCCTTGAACCTGATTCACTTCCCACCCCTCCATGGTTCATGGATAGACTATTTGAGGATCTCCCCCAAAATCCTCCCAATTCTCCGGTTCATTTCCCCCAGGAAATATTACCCCCGACCACAGTTTACAACCTATAGTGTATGGACATCTAGTTTATGTCAAGCACGCCATCGAACCATAGTTGTGATACCCCCTCTACGTCTTCACCACCTGAAGACAATAAAATGGTGACGGTCACCAATGTTACTTCCACAGATACCCTGTATTCTCACATTTTCCACTGTGACGAAGATATCCTGGAGGAACTCACTACCCCCGATTTCCAATGGAATGCGCTCCATCACAGAGTGCTTTTTCTCTCACAGGAAGCATTTGACATTCCTATTCTAGCCTCCATATGTGCAATCAAAACCAAGGATTTTATTCCGTTAGGGCATATAGATTGGTTCAATAATCCTATCCCCACCCTTGATTCTTTTGAAGAAGGAAACATGGCCAACATTTCCCCCACTGTCAAAATCGACATTTCCATCAAACTAGGAATCGTAGAGGAAATCGCCATTGGCGTTGCATGCTCCCCTGAATAACTCACAGCTTACAAAGCTCTCTTTCAGAAATACTAGGATATTTTTCCTGGTCATATACAGAGATTCCTGACCTTGATCCTTCTATCGTCAAACATCGCATTGACACATGGCTCGATGTCACCCCAGTACATCAAAAGCAACACCCACTCCATCCATCCAAAGTCGTGGCTATCAAAGCCAAAATTGATAAGATACACACTATCGGGTTCATATACCCCATCGTGTATACCTCATGGGTCTCCAACCCCATCCTCGTTAACAAAAAATAGGGCACTACACGTGTCTGTACCGACTTTCATGATCTCAACCATGCTTATCCCAAGGAAAATTTCCCAACCCTTTTCATCGACCAAATTATCGATGAATGTGCTAGCCACGAGGCCTTTTCCTTCACGGATGGGTTCTCCAGCTACAATCAAATCCAAATCCATCCAACAGATCAGTATAAAACTGCATTCACGACCCCATGGGGTACTTTTTCTTATTGTGTCATGCCTTTTGGACTAAACAACACAGATGCTACATTCCAATGGGCCATGACTTATGTTTTTCACGATCTTTCTCGTATCATCCTCACTTGGATGACCTCACCGCTCGATCTAAGAATTGAACTCAACATCTAGATGACTTACGATTCATATTTCAACGATGTCGCCAGTACAATATCCGCTTGAACCCCCTCAAGTGTGTATTTTGCATCACCATCGGACACCTCCTTGGGTTCATCGTCTCTCAACATGGCATCACAGTGGACCCCCTCAAGGTCCAATATATCACAGAAATTCCACCACCTAGGAATTTGTGCCAACTACAAAGCCTACAAGGCAAAGCCAACTTTTTACGATGCTTTGTCCCAGATTACGCCACATGCATGCATGGTTTCCTTCACTTATTGTGTCATGATATCCCATTTCGATGGGATGAACATGCCCGAACCATTTTCGATGATTTAAAAGCGGCGTTATCCAATGCCCCTTTGATTATTCCTTTGAACTATAATCACAATTACATCCTCTACTTGTCAGCCTCAGCCGTCTCAGTAGCAAGAGTCCTTGTCCAACTAAGGGATGATGGTTGCGAGCATGTTATTTACTACATCAGTAAAAATCTTTCAGGACCACCCATGAAATACAATCATGAGGAGAAACTCGCCCTCGCAGTCCAGAAACTACATCGTTATATCTTGCTTCACAATACCAAAGTCGTGGCAGATTCCAACCCCATGCAGTACTTTCTTAATTGACGACAAATTAATGGAAAAATTGCCCGATGGATCGTCATCCTTCAAGAATATTACCTAGAGTTCTAAACTCCCAAAATAAATAAATCACTTGTTCTCGTTGAACTCATCACAGTGTTTCCCTCAGATGCTAAAGATTCCCCGATTAATACATATTTTTTCGATGAACACCTCTTCTACATCCCCTCGGATGACCCTTGGTATGGCGACCTTCTCGTCTACCTTCAGACACATAATTTTGGGTCTCATCTTTCTCAAGAAGATCGTTGGCACATTTTCCATCAGGCCCCTCGATACCTCCTTATCGGTGACGTCTTATAACAACGTGGGGTCGACACCATCCTCCATCGATATTTGACCATCAATGAAGCAAATAGATTCTTGAACGATTGCCATAGCGACGCTTGAGGTGGCCACCTCTCAGGTATGTCCACCACCCAAAAAATCATTCGAGCATGATACTTATGGCCCACATTGTTTCATGACTACATCCATGTTTTCAAGCGATGTGACAAATGACAGATTTATGCAAACAAAGCACGAGCGCCACCTGCTCTTCTACATCCAGTCATCACTGCTGGCCCCTTCTGCAAATGGGGAAAAGACTTCATGACTTGCAACCTTCCATATAGAAATGGAAACAAGTATATCGTCATGGCAGTGGATTACTTTACTAAATGGGTCGAAGCCATGCCTACCTTCAACAACACCGCTGACATAGCAGCGTGTTTTTTCTTCAACCACGTCATTTCCCGTTTCGGAGTTCCACTACAGTTAGTCTCTGATCACGGTAAACACTTTGAGAATGAGATCTTCATCGAAATATCCTCAATTTTTGGCTTCTCCCATGAGTTTTCCTCCCCATACTACCCTCAGTCCAATAGACAAGTCGAGGTTGTTAACAAAGTCCTCAAAACCATGCTGCAACGTATTGTCAACAATCATAAAACCAACTGGCATCATATGTTGTTTTCAGCATTATGGTCTTATCGCATGGCATTCAAAACTACCACCAGTTTTACACCATTTCATCTCGTCCATAGGATCAAATACACCCTCCCCATTGAGTGTGAAATTCCCACATTGCACACTACCATCGAGATATTACCTGACACTTCTCCAATGGAGCAGCACTTGTTGAACTTAGAGTCGTTGGATGAAGATCATCGGTCTTCATTACAGAACAATGAGGTAGCTAAAAAATGGTCTAAAGCCATATTTGACCGCCATGTCAACCTTCACTCATTTAATGACGGAGATCTCATCCTAGCCTATGATATCGCTCACGATACTCTCGACCATGGGAAATTCAAGTCATTATGGCATGGACCCTACATTATCCAAAACTTCTTCACTAAAGGCGCATACACCCTGGCCTCTCCAAAAGGCTATCCTCTCAAAGAACCCATTAAGGGGTTGTACTTAAAGAAGTTGTATGCCTGAGCATAGTCATTCTACCCTAGGATTTTTCTTCGTACACATTTGTAGAGTTTTTATTCTTTTTTTTCCACCTTCACTCCTCATGTCTGATCTACCATCTGTGTTATTGATAGATTGATCCTTCTTTGTCCTAGCACATCGGTTACGCTGATGGAGCTAGCGGCTGGACACAGAATCTCACTTCGCCCACTTGGGCCCTCTACACCCCCTCACATGATCTGCTCCACTCCAATAGCATATGTTTGGGCTCAACAACCAATAACCAAGAAGAATACGCAGTCGTCATTGTCCTCCTCTTTGAGTCCAGTCACCGCCACATTCGTCACCTTAGCATCTTATTAGATTCCCAACTTGTCGTCCTGCAGCTGAACAATGTATATTGTTTCCATGATCCTTGTCTCTTTCAGACATACCTGCAAGATAGACTTTAATTCAATTACATTTACACATATTCCATGAAAATTTAATCAAATAGAAGATAACATGGCTAACCTAGTGTTAGATTGTAATATATCACATCAAGACATCAATACATATACATAAATCATCAAACATCAGTCACAGCATATTGATTAGACATCATAAAACATCACAAAATATCATCACATGTAGACATAACAAAGAACCCAAAAAATTGTATCTGTATATATATATATATATATATATATATATATATATATATATATCAATGTGTCATAAATGTTTACAAAATAGTACAGCATGTACATCGCTTGTAGGCAAGAGAGCCCCTCTCACCCCTATAGGTACAAAATGGGTGTCACACTACCCTATACAAAATGGGCTCGCAGGCCTATATAAATAAATATATATACAAACAACACTGATGGTGACCCCGGAGTGCCACCACTAGGTCCTCTATCCACAGGATGTGCTCCACCAGCTAGGGTTCCTCTAGGTCCATGGGGCAGCCTACCAATCATCGTTTCCCCCGCTATAGCTGCCTAGTGGATCATGGTCCACCACTCTGCCAGAATTCCCACATACTGCTCCAGAACTCTCTCGTCTTGTATATGCGACCACATGCCCTCCGACACACCCTACAATACCACCTCTAACCAGCATCAGAAATCATCCATCCCCCCGCCAACCTCCACCTGAGGAACGTGTGATGCCCCTGCACCTGGATCATCAAACCTATGTCTACGGAAGGCTCTCACCTCATCTTCTGGCCTCACACCAGCCTCATCCCTCCAACGTCGCTCTCCCACCTACGACTCTACTCGCAGCCATCTCACTGGCCCCTAGCGAGCCGGATCTCCAACCACCTCTTCCTCTTGGTCTCATGGCCCCACATATCCAAACAAAAAAACAAAGATAGGATCAGTATCCATCCATACATAAACATATTATACACTATCAAAACCACAAAACATAAGTACACCAACATACCTCTCTGGTCCCAATCCTTTCCAAGAGGAAACACCATGTCCGAGTCATGTCAGAAATCCATCCCACCACATGGGAACCGTAGTATAATATGTGGCATATGGTGCCACACACATGCCAATGAGGTCGTAAAATAGTTTCCACCCTCTCCCCCTCCATGACGTACCAAAATCTAATCCCACCGCATCAATCGTTGCTCCTGTGGCCCTGTAGCAGGAAGTAACACTGTAGGGCGCAACCTGGGCACCCTCTCCAGAAACCATGCCACCAAGATAGATCCAAAGGAAAAATCAACAGAGTCGATGGTCTGACACTGGTGAATCTGCCCCATCATCTTGGCATGCAGCATCAAGCCCAGGCGAAAAAATCCCCATCAAGTACTCTCTACATAATCCTCAGCTGACCACCACTGATCCACTAAGTATCTAAGGATCCGTAGATCCTCACAATAATCGTTGTGATGCACTGATGCAAGAGCGCATATATCGCATAAATATGGACGATCGAACCTGACATCATGTTCAACCCCGAGAAATAACCTTGTGCCAAGTCTATCGAACGTACATCCCCTGGAAACTGGGGATCAGTAGGTAGGGTCATTCCTCAAAAAGGGATCCCCGTCAAGAAATATACATCCTCAACAACTGAGAATGTCAATTGTTGCCCCTGCACAATGAAGCATTATCGATCAATGCTCCACATCAAAATTAGATACTGATGCAGGTACTCCTGTGACCATATCATTGGACAATTGAAGAACTTGAGCAGCCCATAGGTTGCCAAGAGTCTCTGAATACCTGAATCCTCTTTCACTGCCTCCTTAAGGCACTCCTAGTCATGCTCCCTCCAGTGGACTGGCATGATAAGTTGGTCACCTGCATTCACATAGAATACACTTGATTAGCAATCATCATTTATCAAAAATATTCAACAAATTCAAACTTTCAAAACCCTTAGCTTCGCCTCGAGTGCACGGCTATCACCCCCACAAGTGTGCACATATGCGTGCATGTTCTTCACACACATGCGCATCAATGCGCAACTGTCGGAGAAACAGATGCACATCCATTCGCATCTGTCACACCAATAGGTGTTCACTCATGCACACCTGTTCTTCACATAGCTGTGCGCTGATGCACAACTCTATGAGAAACAGCTGCGCATAGTGCGCAGCTGTATTTCGAACAGGAGACATCACATGCACACTTGTTTTTCCCACCCACGCACCCCCATGTGCGGTTTTATTTAGCATAGTTTCACATCATGCATGGGAGATGGAATTATACCCATGCATCTTAGCACGATTATCCTTCCTTCTCCCAAGCATTAGTAGGACCACCCCTACAAAATACACTAGTACGGCCATCTGTACGACCCTACCCAAAAAATAGAACCTATCTACTAGACATGAGGATGGGACCACTCACCTGGCTCTCGCAACTCCTAGATCGGTCAGCTCGAACTCCCATAGTCTCCAAATCTCCTCTAAATCCTCTTGTCAACTCACTATGGCAGCAGGTACAAATGAGGTGGAATTGTGGGCCCCATATCCATATATAGTCCCTTTTTCCAAACTTCCACACTCAGTTACAGGAGATCAGAGTCTTTGTTTTATGATCCATCTTCAGCCACAAGATAAGGGTCCCACCACCTACGCAGTCACATTCCCCAGGTCACCATCTGCACTCAGACCCAGGGGATCCTTTTTCTCACATCATGTCCAGGTACGCATGCTCATGTTCAAAATTATCAAATAATTGTTATATGTTTTGTATCTTCAAATATTGTTCATGTCGGGTATTCGATTTTAATGTGTGCAGGTACTTGGTCATCACAAATCAACGCAGCCTCTTAGGTTATATGATCAACACTGGCATGCAATCATTCCCTCTGAATATCAGTTTCATCTCCAGTTACACCCTCTGCCATTTTCCTTTAGGGTCCCTATCTCCGTCTCTACAATATTGTCACCTCCACCGCATTTTGCTATTGTCACCCAGTAGCACTCTCCCCCACATGATTTGTCCCATTCATAGTCCCCCTTGGCACTTTGACACTCATGCTTCTTTCACACCCTAGGGATGGGAGTCCCAATAGTCTTACGCATTTCTGAGAATCATCCACATACTCCTTCTCCTCATTTTTCTAGCTTTCCCAAATGGACTCCCAGGTCATCTCATCATGGTTCTATTTTGACTGCGCCTCCGTAGTATCATTAACCCTCCATTTCATCCACAATCAGTTTTCCCATCTACAAACTTCCCTTCATTCATTTACCTCATACAGAAACCCACCAATGGGGCCCCCACCCTCCACCATTTCTCCACGCAACTTGCGCCCTCACAGGCCAAGCCACCTTGCACTGGGGCACTCGTTTCTGTATATGTACACTCATCCCCAATTATTCTTTATTTATTTGGTAATTGTAAAAATCCTTTATTTCTAGCATTTACGTAGCTTTTTGTTTTCACCCTTGGTGACCTTCCTTTTCTGTCAAAGAAACCCATGTCTCCCTTGGTTGGGGAATTCACTATCTTCTACTCATGTTGACACCTTCCATAAACCTCGAGTATCCCACAGTCCATGTACACTTGATCTCTGAGTTTGTCTACTTTTTCACACCTCTGGAACAATTTAACCCCATGTCTGGTCATCCCCCTTATGCTAGATATAGTTTCACAGTTGTTGCCAATCATCCTTCCACCATACCCCCAACCAAGGGTAGTCTTGAGTCTCACCACATCTTGACTTCGTTCATGTTCCCTATCAGTTCTTGATCTTGTCTCATGGATTTCATGAATCCCTTTGCTTCTTGGAGTCATGTTTCCCTTTCTGTCGACATCAACACAGTTTCTAGAAGGGTGACAATATATTGACTCTCATTACCTTTATAATGAGGAGTCTCAGACGGCATAGAGAGAGCCATAATTACTTTATGATGTCGTTGACCCCCATAAACATTTGACTTCAAAAAAAATCTCATGTTATAGTGGGTCGTACTATGCGACTATTGCAGTTGTTTTATACTAGCTGAAGACCTCTGAATTTGTTAGGCCATCAATGCCTACGAGTCATTGACACTTATTATAGGTGTCCTTGCCTCTTTTCAAAGTATGTTGACCATCATAAATTTCATCTGTCGTTTTCAAACTGCCCCAGAGGGCGCTGCAGTTATCTACATCAGCATAAAACTTCAGTTATTGTGTTACATTTTTGAGTTACATGACACGAGCATGGGGCATGCCCGCCTCATTTGTATACTGATTTTATTTCTCTACCTAGAGAAAGGTTTGGGTCCCACAACTTCCCCTCTCCCTCTGACGGATCACTCTTTCATTTCCTATCAGCAGTCTTCCTTACAATGGTAATCTCAGTAGAAGAAACATTGATGTATTTTGGTTATACATATGCTTATAACCTCACACATCAGGGGGCATATGTTACCACTGAAATTTTTTCCACAACATTGCATGCAAATGGTTACAGAAATAAAGCATCTCCAAACACCTATTAGTTCACCTACAACACCAAAAATTCATTTCCAAGGGTCAAAAGCTATACAACTAGTCAAAAAATTGACATGCGCTGAAACACTAAAGGAAGCATGCGCACAATGTGTAGGCCAAAGAATCTCATAGAGCACACAATGCACCATATGTGCGACTTTGTATGAAAAAAGCCACGTACTCATGTGAGCAGTGCATTTATGGTTCTTGTTGGCCCCTCACCCACTTCTAAACCAGCTCCCAACTTGATTTGACCCTCAAATCTGAGTTGAATCCGAATGGGGGGCTGGTCAAGGACCTAAGGGTGCCCTAAAGGGCCCCTTGTCCACACTAAGAACCAGCTAGATATTTCCTCAAAGACATGCTATAAATGGAGGCCATGGGTGCACTAATAATTTAATAATCTCATAGTATTTTTATGCTTCCTCAATCCTCCTTCAAGAAACCTATTTTCTTCTTGGAGCATTCTAGCAACATTATAATAAGCTATTCCACTCACCTCTTCAGGGAACAGGCTTGGATTTCTTCACCATTCAGTTTGTTTTTTATCATTGTAAGAAGAGATCTCAAATAGGGGACTCAAGAGCCCTCCCAAGTAGGAATATGGGATCCATAAGTCCTCCTTTCTCTATGGTGTTTTCCAACTAATATAGTTATCCATTGGTGGCATAATCTCGGTCATTTGGTTGATTGATTTTGGTTCAAAGTTTCTTATGCATTGTAGTTTTAGTTACTTAATTGTTTTTAGTTTATTTTCTTGTTTATTTCATGTGCTTGGATTGTTTAATTCATACACTAACCTTTGTCTTGTCTAGCAGGCCCAACTAGACTTGTAAGTTCCCTTGTTTTTCTCACCCAAGTGACAAAACGAAAAAAACACTCATCAAAGGAGATGGATTTGTCTTGAATCTTCCAGATATATTACTTCGATGTGTAAATAATGAGGAAGCACAAAAATTTTTACAGGAAACTCATGGATATTCAAATTCTGTTATTCACGTAGGTGGTCACTTTTCTGCTAAAACTATCACTTTTAAAATCATCAAAAAAGGTTATTATTGGCCCTCAATTTTTCGAGATTCTTATAACTTTTCAAGATCTTGTGACAAGTGCCAAAAATTCGTTGGGAAAGAATGTCTCTCTTCCATGCATTTGCAACTTGTCCTCCCCAATTTTCCTTTTTCGAAATGGGGTCTAGACTTTATCGGTTCTATTAATCCTCCATCTTCAGCAGGGCAGGTTTTTATCTTGATAGCCACAGATTATTTCACTAAATGGACTGAAGTTGTCCCACTTAAACAGTCACAGGATGAACAGGTAATTTTTTTCCTTGAAACTAATGTTTTCTCCAGATTTGGCATTCATTTAGAAATTATTACAGATAACGGCCCCGCTTTCCTTTTCGCTAAGTTGACTCATTTTTTAGCTAAGTTCGGAATCAAACATTTCACCCCATCAGCTTATTACCCTCGAGGAAATGGTTAAGTTGAGTCTACTAATAAAAATATGGATAGGATCATAAATAGGCTCATTGAAGATAAGCCTCTTCAATGGAACACCCTCCTCACTTACTCCCTTTGGGCAGATCACACTACTACCAAGGTAAGCACAAGTTGCACTTCCTTTCACCTTGCTTAGGTTCAAGAAGTTATTTTTCCTACTGAAGTGGAACTTTCTTATCTATGGTTGATGCTACAGATCGAATAATTAAATTCTTCTAATTTCCCTCAGAGGATAAATGCATTGTTAGCTTTAGATGAACAAAGAATGTTTGCCTTGGAAAACATAAAGAGACGACAGCAAACCGTGAAGAAATATTTCAACAAAAGAACAAAAGTTGTCAGGTTTAAAGTAAATGAGAAAGTCTTGCTTTGGGATTCATCCCATGCTGACAGAGGAAGACATTCGAAGTTTCAAAAATTATGGTTGGGTCCTTTTAAAATCGCTTTTGTCCTGGGTGCAAATTCTTATCTTCTAAAAGACTTGGAAGAGCGATTATTTTCCTATAGTACCAACGATTCTCACCTGAAGCACTATGTTAGTAATATTCCAGACATAAAAAGTATGAAGAATAGAAATAAATAGCCAGGCAGATGAACAACAATATAACCAGAACAACACCATGATAATACCAAAATGATAACAAAATAACACCAAAAATAACACTTTGATTACCGAGACCAATGTTCACTTACCTCTTTGAAGGGGAAACCTCCAGCAGAGAAGATCTCTATTACAATAATATCCAGGGAAAAAGTTATCATACCTTCGACTCCCATTTATACTAAATATGTCTATCAAAAGAACCATCTAGACGAAGATCCTTCTAGAAGCGGAAGCTTCTATTAGGTCTTCTTACATTGGACTTATTCTTCCTTATTGCTAGTCCTTATTAATATTGACCTTTATTACATGGAAATATATTATTCTACCTACATGAGGGGTTAGGTCCCTAACATGTCCTCCCCCTTAAAAATAGCCTTGTCCTCAAGGCTTGATATGGGGAAATAGCTGCAGAATGGTAGTTGGTTCTCAAGTGGCATCTACTGGAGTTGTATCTTTCCACTGGACTAACACTTCCTTGATGGTTCATTGACACAGTCGATGCTCAGGTTGGTCCAAAAATGCTTGTGGTTGTAGCCAAATGGAGCCTTCTTCTTCCAACTCAGGAAAGTTGGTTTGAGTTTGGCGCTTAGTTCCAAACACCTACTTTAAGTAGGAAACATGAAAAACAAGATGGAGCTTAGAATGACTGGGCAAAGCTAACTGATAGGCCACCTGTCCCACACGCTTGAGAATGGTATAAGGACCATAAAATTTGGGCGCCAGTTTTTGACAATGGTCAGCCTTGAGGGAATTTTTCTTGTAAGATTGCAGTCAAAGAAAAACATCATCCCCTTCTGCAAATTGACATTCAGAGCGACCTTGATCTGCTTGTTGTTTCATGCAATTTTGGGCCATGACCAAATTCTCTTTGAGAGTACGGAGAATAGTCTCTCGAACTGTAAGTGTTTGGTCAACTGCCTCGACCCTCAAGACACCTGGAAAATATGAGAGGACTGAAGGTGGTTTTTTTCCATATACCACTTCAAAAGGAGTCATGCACGTAGTTGTATGGTACAAATTGTTTTACCACCATTCAGCTAGTGGTAACCATTGAGCCCACTGATTCTTCCTTTCATATGCAAAACACCTAAAATATGTTTCCAAACATTTGTTGACAACTTCAGTTTGACCATCACTCTGGGGATGATAAGTTTTGTTGAGATGCAATTGGGTGCCTTGTAGCTTGAACATTTCTTGCCAGAAATTGTTGGTGAAAGTTGGGTCATGATCAAAAGCAATTGAATGTGGCATGCCATGAAGCTTGAAGACCCGATCCATGAAAAGTTGAGCCATAGTGGATGTTGTAAATGGGTGTTGAAGGGAACATAAATGAGCATACTTGGAAAGATGATCAACTACCACCATGATGATTGATTTATTTCCCGATTTAGGTAAGCCTACAATAAAATCCATAGAGATATCCTGCCAAATAGCAGGTGGAATCGGAATCGGTTGTAGTGTACCAGGATATTTGATAGTTTCACCCTTGTTGCATTGACACACATCACATTCAGCCACAAAATTACGAATGTCTTGTTTCATACCCTCCCAGAAAAAAGAACGTTTGACCTGGTCATAGGTTTTGGTAAACCTGGAGTGCCCAGCTGTGGGTGTATCATGAAGCTCAGAAAGTATCACGGATTTAATTTTTGATTGTTTACTTAAATACAAACGGCCTTTATATCGAATCTCATCATTGAGCCAAGAGTACCCTGGGGAAACTGGATAATTGGATTGCAATTGTTGTATCAGATGCGAACTTTTGGGATCGTGTAGCCATTCCTAGAGAACAGCTTGGAGCCAATGTGGTACAATGAAAGAGAGAGAAAAAAGAGACCCTTCATCTTCATATTTTCTGGAAAGTGCATCAGCAACCACATTGTCTTTGCCTTTTTTGTAAATTATATCATAATCATAAACAAAGATCTTAGTCACCCATTTTTGTTGCTCGGGGGAGGAAAGTCATTGTTCCAGAAAATACTTGAGGCTTTGATGATCTATCTTAATTTGGAAGCGTTTCCCCAATAGATAAGGTCGCCAAAGATCCACAACATGAAGAATAGACAACATTTCCTTTTCATAGATTGATTTTCCAAAATTTCTCTCGGACAGTTGTTTGCTGGTAAAGGCCAACCCTCTTGCATAAGGACATCGCCAATTCCTTTCCTGAAAGCATCACATTCCAGGAAAAATGTCTTTGTGAATTCAGGAAGGGCCAGGACTGAAGTGGCGCACATGGCCATATTCAAGGTTTGAAAATCCTGAGCATTTGCTGGACTCTAAGTGAAAGAATTCTTTTTAAGGAGTGCAGTGAGAGGTGTCGAAATCTTTCCATAATTCTTAACAAAATTTCGATAATAACCTGTTAAACCCATAAATCCCCGCAATATTTTGAGAGTCTTTGGGTGAGGCCAATATTGCATAGCTTCAATCTTTTTAGGATCCACCCTGATGTCATCCTTTCCAACAAGATGACCCAAGTACTCTACTTCTGAGGTGCCAAAAGCATTTAGATTGTTTGAGGAAAATTTGGTGCTGAGAGAGTAGATGGAGAACTCGATCCACATGAGCAAGATGGTCTGTCCAAGTTTTTTTGTAGATGAGGATATCATCAAAGAAAACTAACACAAAATGATGGAGAAAAGGACGGAAGGCATGATTCATGAGGCTTTGGAAAGTGGAGGGAGCATTACACAAGCTAAAGGGCATGACCAAAAACTCATAGTGGCCCTCATGAGTTCTAAAGGAAGTCTTAGGAATGTTTGCCTCTTTCATACGGATCTGGTGGTAGCCCAAACTAATATCAAGTTTAGTAAAGAACTGGGCACCACTCAATTCATCCAAAAGGTCATCAATGACAGAAATGGGAAATTTGTCTTTAATGGTGAGTTTGTTGAGGTTGCGGAAGTCAGAACACATGCACCAAGAACCTTATTTCTTAAGGACCATGACCATAAGATAAGAGTAGGGGCTCGTACTAGGGCGGATAACACCTGCGTTGAGCAGTTCTTGAACCATTTTCTCAATTTCATTTTTTGGGGAAAAGGGGTGATGATAGGGACGAATATTGGGAGGAAGGATTCCTAGGACAAGGGGAATGGAATGATCATGAACACCA
>JZKD02S1993205.1:205265-229436 GCA_000966675.3 Picea glauca | reverse complement strand
GGGGACTTGACGAAGCTGTCGCATTCGCATCTACGATTGTAAGTACTGCTGTCGTTATTCTCATCAATATGACACGCTTGGCCTGTTTCTTTCTAGTTTGTGTCTAATGTTACATAAACTTATCATTTATAGATAGATCTGTTTTCAAGCTAATATCAATAGAGTAGGAAGTGGTCGTATCTTGTTTGTCTACAGGACTCAGGGAGGAGAAAAGGATCGGAGCTCAACTCAGAGTGTGCAGGGACAAACGTCGATAAAGAGGTACTTATGTTTCTCCTTCCTTCTCATGTGTTAGTTTGTATAGATTTGAAAGGAAGTCAGTGTCCACGTTAAGCATTTTCTGTCTTAGAGTTAGGTTCAAGCTCTTTGAGGCAATCTACCTATCCGCAGGGAGATTTTCCTACAACAGTTAGTTCTGCAACTTGAGGTCGACTGAGGCACTCAACAACGCGGTTGGTGCTCCATGTCTTATACTTGATGTTGAGATGGAACTGCTGCAAGTATGTGGACCACTTCTGATGGCAGTCATTCTGTAATTTTCCTTGTGTCTACATGAACTATAGAGGCTTATGATCAGTGTGGATGATTGTCTCCTTCTTGAGAATATAATGCCTCCACTGGAAACATGCTTGTACAATGTAGTACATTTCTTTGTCGTAATTGGGGTACTTACGGAGGATATCTTATAATGTCTCACTATGATAGGCCATGAGATGTCCATGCTGAGTGAGAATTGTGCCCACAACATAGTCTGAAGCATCTGTCTCAATCTCAAAAGGTTGTTGCAGGTCGGGTAATGAGAGAACTGAGGCTAAGCACAAGTGTTGCTTCAAATCATCGAATGATTTTTGTTGTGAATGTCCCCACATGAAATTTTCCTTTCCAACACCCCTGGTCACTTGGTTGAGGGCCCATGCAATGTGGGAAAATCCCAACACAAAACTGCGATAGAAATTGGCAAGGCCTAAGAAGCTCTGAAACTCAGTGCGTCTGGTTGGGGCTGGCCAGTCACAAATGACCTGGATCTTGGCTGGATCGATATGCACCCCATGCTCATCAAAAATGTAGCCTAGTTACTGGACCTTGTTCATGTTGAAGGAGCATTTTTCCAAATTTACATATAGCTTGTGTTTTCGTAAAGTGTGTAGAACCTGCTGAATATGGTGCAAGTGTTCTGCCCAACTCTTTCTAAAGATGAGGATGTCATCCAAATAAACCACCACAAAATAATTGGTGAAAGCTCATAATATATCATCCATCATCCTCATGAAAGTTGTTGGGGAATTTGTCAATCAAAAGAGCATGAACAACCATTCAAAAAGACCTTCTTTGGACTTGAAGGAAGTCTTCCATACATCAGTATGCTCTATTGGTACTTGGTGGTAGCTAGACTTTGGATCAATTTATTGAAGTATTTGCCCCCCTTGAGCTGGTCAAGGAGATCGTCAATTTGGGGAATTGGGTATCGGTTCCTGACTGTGATTTTATTTAGGGCCTGGTAATTAATGCAAAGTCGTCGGGTCTCGTCTTTCTTCTACACAAGCCCAATTGGGCTTCCACAAGGTGATGAGCTTGGTCGAATGTGCCCTTTTTCGAGAAACTCTTAGATCTGGTGCTTGATTTCCTCATTTTCTAAAAGAGAGTGGTAATAGACTGACCCATTGGGTAGCGGTGCACCGGGTTCAGATCAATTGAATGCTTGACCTAACAATGTAGAGGTACCCTAGTAGGTGAGGAGAATATGTATTTGTATTCCTCCATGACCTTATCCACTTGCTTCTACTGCATGGAGAGACCTGGCATGGAGGTCATGGATGTGGCTGCAACCTTCCGATCACTTTGAGCACAAATCACAGAGAAGACAAACTTCCTGGTTTGAGAGATGAATTTCCTGCATTTCTTGGAAGAGATCAAGAAAATGACAGTAGATGGGACTACCTCGAGTATCCTGTACAATTTCCTGTCCAAAGTAATAGTAACACTACGAGGCCTAGACTCATATACATTATGAAATTTCCATAAATAAGGTTGGCCCAAAAGAACATTAAAAACTTCAAGGGGGGTGACATCACACAATACCTCATCTTTGAAGGGCTTTATGTCATAGGGCAAGCGACACTGTTGGCTGACACAAAGATTGCTCCCTTGGAAAATCCATCCGATGGTGTATGGATGTGGGTGTGGTGTTATTGGCAGAGATAACCACTTGAAGACCTCCACTAAGATGAGGTTCTTTTAGCTATTGCTATCAACGATGAAGTGTAGTGTAATACCCTTCACCCACATCTGTGAATGAAAGAGGTGCTCACCTTCCTCTTGTTCATCAGGTTCACTGGGTTGGATATTAGTGGTAGAAATGGTGGCATTGGGTTTTGCGTCAATGATTTGTCTCCCTTTTTTGGTTTTGAATCAAAGTCGGAATCCACATCTGATACAAAGGCTTTCACCTCGACCACCAATGACTTCTTTGAGTGACATTCAACTGTGTTATGTCAGGGGATATTATGGAAACTCACACCACTTTCCAGTGTCTTTATTTTTCTTCCCATTCTCCTTTATTTGCGGCTTGGACTAGTTGTTCTGAGGCTATCCATCCTTTCTCCATCCTTTGTTTTGCAGCTTGGGGATGCCTTTTCCCTCCTTCTGCTATGAGGGGTTCATAAACCCAAACTGCCGCATATTTTGTTTAATCTTTTTCTCGATTTTGAGAACATATTGATAGGCCATGCCCAACGATGAGATGTCAATAAACTCCATTTATGTTTGGATTTATCTATGTAGACTACACGGTACTTGAGAACCAGATGTCATAGTATTTGATACCCAACTTGGTGCACAAGGTATGGTAGGCATTGGTGAACTCTGGCACTGTTTGGTCCCTTTCTTTCCGCAATGTGGTCCATCTTGTATATAATTCATCAAAACTTCCAACAAGGTAGTATTGTTACTTAATAGAATCCCTGAAAGAACCCCAAGTGGGTGTGACTGCAAATAATGGAGATTACTCTGTTGACTTTTGCTCACAGAAAGTCTCCCAACAATCTTTGACATGGGGGATGACCTTAAGGAGAGAAAATGTAATCTTTTCTCTATCAGAAAAGTTATGGACAAAAAAATACCATTCTAGAAGGTTTAACCATTTGTATACAGTGTTATCACCTATTTTGTTATGCTAAGTCTCATCTCTCATCTCTTAGTTTCTCCATTTCAAAATTTTTATGTAAGCTATAAATCTTAATCATTAGTTTGATTAAGGGTGCAAAAGCTTGTTAAGGGGGTCAAATTTGTATTATTTTGAGAAAAATGAGGGGTACTTAGTCTTATAAAAGGGGGATAGGATTAATTATGCACATGCTGGTAAGACTGTCCTATGACATCATTTAAAGTGTCAAATCCTTTTATCAAAGGTCATATGTCATGTCATAGATTCTGTTTCATCATTACTAAGTTAGATAACGACTTTCAAGTCGTTTTCATTTCAAAAATGCCAAACGACAAGTTTATGCAGGGTGCTACAGGAACTTCCACCTATCCCTGTTTCATCATCACACAGATGGTTTGAGTGAATTTAAGGATGTGGATCGTCCTACCTGGCTGAATGAAAGATTCAAGGTAGTTAACAAGTACCCAATTTCTAGTCATAACATGCAAAGCGAAGAGTCAAGCCTTTTGGTCGTGACAGTTAATATGGGTAAAGGTGGACACGTGAAAATAAAAGAACATGAAGGGCTCGAGATTATAGAAGAATATGAAGATAGCAGACACATCTTTGATCGAGCTAGATGGTATTTTTACTGCACCAAGCTAGATGGTTATCACTATACTGCGGCCCAAGCATTTGCTGAAATTTTAAATGGACACAGAGACCGAATTGCAGACCTAGTTATGCAAGTTAGAGAAGAGTCCATAGCAGCAACTTGTAACCTCCCTGTCGATGGAAACAAGTGGTTCAAAAACAAATTAATCAAGGGAGGGGATGTAAACCAGTTCTTGAAACCCAAACATAGAGATCCCAATTGTGCCAAGGGTATTCCTAGGGATTGGATTGTTGATGAATGGATGGAGGCCTTGCTAATGCTTAAACGATACATCACATGTGAAGGGCGCTATTCTACTATTTTTTTGTTCCATCTCCATTTCCTTCTTCATTTATCAGGGATCAAAAGGATGAGTCTACCATATTACTTCTTAAGAGATCTAAATAAGATGGTCATGAAAATTCAAGCAAACCCTAAGACCCCTCCTCATGAAATTTATCATCAGGGATTGATTAAGATGCTTATTAAAGCTGATCTGGGAAAATTACAGAGGACATGGGATCAATTCTTGATCCAGTCATGGTTTGAGAAAGAAGTACATTCTCCTACCACACCGTTGCATGATAAAGTTGTTGAGCCTAATCAAGAAGCTTCACCCAACGCAAGTCAACCATTCATTCCAATAAAGGGTAAAAGAGAAGCTTGTTTAAAGATTCCAGATGAGCCAGTGGAAGCTACTACAACCAACCTGAAAGAATATGAAGGGTCTTCTTGTATCCTAGGTGGAGGTAAGCATCTATTTCCATATGCCCAAAAGACTTATTCTAGAAGGACCAAAAGGTTGGTTAAACCTAGGGTATTGAAGGAAGATAAAAAACCTGAGACAACAGAAGGATTTGTAGACCCTGTACAACCTAAATACCATTCCCCAAAGATCATTCCTCCTAGCTGAAGCTCCTCTGAAGATGATGCTTCTAGATATAAAATTTTGATGAGAAAAAGGAGCACTAGGCCTCGAAATAAATTCAGGTTGAAATCCTAATCAATGTATAACGCTGCCATTAAAGATAAGGTTATAATTATTGATGAAGAATATGCAAACCCAAAAGAGGAGCCATCAACAAGAAATAAAATACATGTAACTAAGCCTGAGAGGAATAAGTATAAGAAGGGAGGTCTGATAGCAAACAAAAAGACTCCTACAGGAAAGGACAGAGCTCCTGCAAGTAAACAGAGTAAAAAAGAATAAGAAAGGCCCAAACCCTACGATCAGATCTGAAGGGGATAAGCTCAAGAGAATAGAAACTCATTCTCAAACCAAGTAGACAATAAGGAACATTTTGGATTTGTTGGTAGAAGCAACTACATCATTTTTTCAAGGAGAATTTGCAGTTTGAGATTTTCACCTTCAATGAAAATCCTAAATTTTGATTGAAAGATGATTGATAATGGAATATCCTTTTTGTTTCCTTGTATTTAAGGTACCATTCCTCTTTTTGTTATGATTGTTTGTAACCTAGGCAAGGAAAGGTATTAAAAATGTTCAAAACTGGTTTTTGTATGGCGCTACAGGAAGTTCCCGCAGTCTCATACACAAGAAAATATTGGCGGTACATGAACACCTGTAGCAGTCGATTTTGCAACAAATATGACACAGATTCATATTTTAATAATGGATAAAGGTTGTAAACAAGGTAAGTACTTTATGGACCATTATATGGAGTAAGATACCCTTTTTGTGGATCTACAGTCTATCTTGGGATACGATGGTTCTACAGATCAATTATCATTGTTGAGTTGTCAAAGTCTTGATTCGAGTGGATCATTGAAGATCAGGAAGATTTTGGAAAAATAAAGAGGAAGATGCAGTGTAACCATCCAGGTGGAAAACAAGTCAACCAAAGAGATTTTTCTATGCAAGGTTGTTTGCTTAATTATAGGATCTTTTCTGTAAATTGTTTATTGTTTTGTATATCAGTAGATAGATGCAAAAATTCTCCCTAAGCACTTGTAGGGATTAGTTTTGATGTGTCCCTGACTATCAGGTTGACCATAAATGCATGTAACCAATGTAAAACAGTATATATTGGATGAAGTAGAAAAAGAATGGGTTGGATCCCTGTTTTGGCTTAAAGGTTCTAAATATAAGACTATTTTGATCCATCCTACCTATGTAAAGATTTCAGCTATTAATAAAGTCGAAGGTCAGTGTGCATATCTCATCTTTGTTTATCACTTCTATTTCCTCATATTAAACATATCATTATTGTTATATGCTCATATGACTGTATGTATGTGCTGAAAAGGTTTCTCTATTTTGTATAGTGCAATCTTTGCCACATGTGTGTTTGAGTCTTTTAAATCTTGTTCATAAAGGATTTATGAGTGTAGGTTTATTCTTCTACTCGTCAAGTAAATTAAAGAACAAATGTTCTTTGATGATTGTCATTTTTGATCCATTTAATTCTCCTTAATCATATCAAATACTCTTTTTACTCTAACTAAGGTTTTATTTACCTGATCTGATTCACATAGGTAAGTGGTTTTAATAGCTCATTCATCAAGCTACATTGAGATCAAGAGTGTGATCCTCCATCCTCTCTAAAACTATTTTCTTTAAACATTTTGAAACAAGGTGTGCTAGGCTTAACTCAACAACAGTCTTGAGTTGACTTCTAGTGCTAACATACAACATCTGCATCAATATGCTCTTCAAATATAGGGATATCAAAATTGATATGTACTTTGAAGGGGGTGGCGCCAACACTCGAGGAAGATGCATCGTTTGTCGACAGTATTCAAAGGATTTACACAAAATTATCCATTATCTCATTCCTCTGTCGCACGAGGGCTTCCTCAAGAAACATTTTGAAGGGATCTCCTGCCCCATTGTCTCTTGTTTCTTCCCCCATGGGTGATCATTGGGTTCGGCAAGGTCAATCTTGCAAAGTATCAATTGGTTCGAGTCCCAACTGCGTATACCCTGACCTCATTGGGGACATGCATAGAGAAACAAATGAAGAGCAGACCGCTCTGATACCATTGATCCAAATTTATGAGCAGAACGAAATGAAACACATATATATAACATTAACAAAAAGATACAGTGAACAATAACAGAGATACAGTGAAACTTAACTTCTATTCAATACATAAATCCATTGAATCTGTAAAATGAAAAATGGAACAGTCTTGCTCGAATGGTGGTAGCTAATCTCTGAGAAGAGATGTGGTGGTTATGCACATTCACTTGAGCACATTACAATGAGGCCTCCAAGCGTTTTTAGCATCAAGAAGTAATCATAAAACTCTAGACATCCAAAAACCTAACCCTAGGAGATGAAGCACCAAAAGTCATGTGGGCTTTGAGGTACATCAACTTCCCAGGGTCATAACTTTTGCATACGATCTCCGTTTTAGGCACACGATAGCCCATTGGAAATTTATATCCGAGGACCACACATGTTGCTATCACACTTTGAATTTATCTACAG
Organism: Picea glauca; assembly: GCA_000966675.3. Classification (NCBI taxonomy): domain Eukaryota; kingdom Viridiplantae; phylum Streptophyta; class Pinopsida; order Pinales; family Pinaceae; genus Picea; species Picea glauca. The sequence continues at coordinate 222,184 of JZKD02S1993205.1, read as the reverse complement.
TGTGACTGTGGATAGCCAAAAAAACGTTTTTTAGGGCCTCAAAATGGCCCCAGAAGTTGAGGACTCAAAAAGATAGAAAAAAACTGCCAAGATGAAAATTGTATGTGAGCCAGTTGGAAGAGTTGGGTGTCCACCGATATCCACCTGAATCATAGATGTAGTTGAGAACTTGGCCCCTAAAGAAATCAACCATGAATATATTTATTAGGATACAACATGGATACACATATAAAAGGCACCCAACAATAGAACATACAACTCTATCGGGTCATCAAAGAAGGGCAACTTCTTCACTAAGGAAAGTGGCTCACCAAGAGCCAAATTCGACAGAAGTTTCCCCATATGATGAGGTAAATTGATGCAATGGAGACCATTTATTCCTAAGGGGGGAGGACTGATCCAGGTGAATATCGGTGGTCACCCACCTCTTCCATTGACTCAACAGTTCTCTATCTTCTTGGTAGTTTTTCTACGGTTTTTTGTGTCCCAAACTTTTGGGGCCATTTTGAGGCCCTAAAACGTGTTTTTTTTTAGAAATTCGATGGATTAGGGGTTTCTAAAAACATATCTTGGCCCCAGCCAAAATTTCTAACGATAAAAGGTCCTTTTCGACCTCTTTGTAATGATATTTTTATGAATGAGCGTAACCGCCATCTCTTTCTTTTTAGAGATAAGATACTGCCATTCTATCCATTTTTTGTTCTACAATTTTTTGTTATTTTATTCATTAATAGAATTTGGGTTTCACTATATTTATGTTTTCTATGCTATTATTTTTTGTGTGTTCCATTTCATTCTCAATGCAATTCATATCAATAAAAGGACAAGAAGCAACAAACAATTTCTTTGAACAGGTCTGGGTTTACTTTGGGATACCAAGGAGCATAATCTCAAACAAGGATACCAGATTTCTCAGTGCATTTTGTAGTACAGTGTGGGAGAAGATGAAGACTAAGTTGAAGAGATCTACACCATTCCATCCATGGAAAAATGTACATACATAAATATTCAATAAGAATTTGGTGTAACTTTTGAGGGGTTACAATCAAAATCATTTGAAGGCATTAGATGAAAATATGACTTACATTTAACACTCTTATAATAGAGTGGTCCACACTTCTATTGGTAATTCCCCTTTTGAAACTTTTTTTGAGTATTTTTCGCCTATGTCCTTGGATGTTGTTTATGGACAAAAAGGAGAAGCATTAAAATTAGAAAAGTTTGTTGAAAAGAATAGGTAGACCCATTTGCATGTACACGAGACACTAAATAAGTCACAAGAAAGGTACAAGATATGGCATGATCAACATTGAATAGAAAAATCATTCAAAGTAGGAGATAAAGTTTGTTTAAATTTGAATAAAGAAATACTACAGGGTCTTGGTATGGATATCAAGGCTTTACGGTATGGCCCTTTTGAGTTATTGGAGAAGGTGGGAGATAACACATACAAACTCGATCTACCCCCATACATGCACATTTACTCAGTAGTGAATGCCGATAATTTGAAAATCTATGAGCCTTCCATGTTGGATCAGGAGGAGGAGCATGTACTACCTACCATAGAGGACTTACCATCATATACCTAGACATAGTTGGTAGAGGACACGGTTTTTCAAAAGAGGTCCAGAACTACAAGATAGGAGAAGCATGACCTTTGGCAGATTGGGTTGAAAGGACAACTTCTAGGAAAAGAAAAATGGTACTCTAGAGAGAAGGTAGAGAAAAATAATTCCTAATCTCATTTAATAAATCTTTTGGGGACAAAAATCCTCCCTAAATGGGGAGGTATGATTTGGAACATATCATTATATAATTTTTCATATATCTTGATACTTTCTAGGTGGAAAAATTGAAGGAATCAACGTGCAGATCCATTTTAGAAGTCGGTCCCAATTTGGAAAACTGGGGTCCAAAAAACCATCTAAAATCTTATGGAGCCATTTTGAGGCATTAAACAAAAAATTTTTTGGTCAAAACCTATGTTGGAGGAAGATACCATATTCTACACACCGATACCTTTCCAACGGTGCAAGAATCACCCCAATCAGATTGCATATGTGAAAGTTATGCCTCCCACAAGTTGACTTACCATGTTGAGTACCATGGTATGAGTGGACGTGTTGACACAGGAAAAATTCCCTTTGTCAATATCAAGGGTTACTCCCAATAAGAAATCCTAATTAGATCTCCCACCATTTGGAATGGGGAACCCATTTAGATTTCGGCCCGACAATCATTTCTAGTTTTGGGGTTTATTGGTTATGGCCTGGTCCACCGATGAAGGTTTTCTAAGCTAAAGAATGAAATGTAGCTAATATAAGATGCATGCATCTAGAAACAACTAAGGTAAAATGGATTGGTAATTAGTTCACACATAGAAAAGACAAGAATATGAATAAATAACTACAACACATAATAGTTTAGCATTTAAAGAATCATCCACGGTTCCATGCCAACGAATTTAGACAAATATTCTCTAAAGAAAAGAAATAAGAATGAAACCATCATACATAACATTAATCTACAATATGAAGTACATCCTTACACAACCCTAGTACTAATCCAAAATGTAAAGGAATAGTTCGCAATACATCCAACACAAGAATAAGAGATCTCCATAAAATAGCTTGGCCAAACATGATTCGCCTCATTAATAGCTTTAGTAATAGTACATGAAAGCTTCAAGATCCAAAATCCATTTACGCAGATACAATCCCCATATTTATTGAAGTTCAACTTGACTCTTGGCCTTCTTTCTCCCCCCCCCCATGACCTTTCATTTACAAACTTTTGTCCTTATCCCCTTCATAATGATGAGAGAACAAGGACAACAAAAATATTTATGATTAAATTAATGTATAATATGTAGTTACATTTCAAATTTTTATTTTAGTGTTGGTGGGCCATCATAGATTCTATCCACAGTGCACCTCACCCATCATGAAGATTGGTTTGGACATGAGAAAATGATTTTTCCTCCAGTTTTGATATTCAACCATAATGGGATCCATAATTCTTCTTCTGCCATTTGAGTTTGATTCCCTTTCAGTGCTCCTCTTTTGCTGTGACAATTTTTGTTGAGTTTGGTTCTTGGTTTTTTTGCTCTTGGTCGAGGTATTATGTTCTTCAAGGATGTTGACTATGTTCCAGATCTTAATCCTGAAAAATGTGAGCAATTGGTGAGGAAATTTTCAATTCATATAACTATGAAGTTTTATATCTTGGAAATACCTTTCCAACAATATAAGGAACATGTGAAACAGGAATTCGAGTCAAACGTTATGGCCAAAATATGAAAGGTAGTTTGGTAGGGTCTTGTCCCTATATCGAAAAGAAAAGAATGAACTCATGTATCAGAAAGAAAAGCACTAACTCTTGTATTCATAAGGAAATAACAAATTGATCCATGTATGCATTGAAAAGGAAGCCATGAACTACTCTAGTATGCATCGGCGAAGATCGCGTGATTAGCTCTGATGCTGGGTGTATCGCCAAGGAATGAGTAATTTCCTTCGTTGGCAAGTCTATTGTTGAGACAAGTATTAAAACTTTGGAGGAGCTCTCGATGCATCACGTTGTACAGACTCATGAGTGATCATTGTGACATTAGGGCTTAGACTGTGTTTACGTATCATCGATGTGTCATGTGCAGACTCAGATCAAATCTTTGTGCAAGGATTCAACTTCAAGTGGTGGCATATGATTTGGGGGGTAAATTTTTTTATTTTAAAATGGTTGAAAGTTAAAAAATAATATTTTTAAAAGGGGGGTGGTTCCCACCCTTCCACTCCACCTCACACTTTCTTACTTCACCTCACACTCAAATCACATGATGTTAATATAATCATAAGGGGAAATGTGGGAATGGTATATAAAAATAGGTTTTTAAATGAATAAGCATAAGGGGAAGGGGGTAGGATGACATGCATCGTCCCCACTCCAATCTATGATGAAGATTTAGAAAAGGGAGGGGATCGTGGATTTCCTCCCTCCCTCTACACAACAATGCATCCCAAACCATTTCACCACAAGTTTTAAAAAACTTATGAAATTATGCATGTATTTTGAACCGGCTTTCACGCCTTCATATAGTCCTGGGTGAATCGACACTTATCTTCACAACGTCTTCGAGTAGCATCGAGAATAATCTTCACAACATCTTCGGGTAGCACTGGGACTAATATTCACAAATCCTCCGGGTATGCACCAGACTAATCTTCATAACTCCTTCGGGTATGCATTGGACTAGTGTTGGCACAGGGGAAGACCTAGGGTTCAATGCTCAAGAGTGCACCAACAAAGCCCTAACTACCAGCCCTTTCGGAAACACCTCCGAAGCAGATGAGGTATCACCTGAGGTAGAGGCAGGGGTGGTTGCAAGACTCAGGTGTCTGTAACCTTAGCTGGGACACAAATCTATGATTCTATCACTTACAGAGCACTTAGCATCGATCATTCATCAATATTCAATCCTTACTCTACTTCACAAATAGCACAGAACATCACAACATTCACTCAAATCTAAGGTATTTTAGTACTAAACAATAATAAACAGATCAGATCTGGTAGATCAAGCATTTAGCATATTCATATACATCAGATCTAGCATTCATATTCATGCACTAAGCATAACCAGATCTATCTAAATATATCACAACACTTAGCAAGAGAAGGAAAACACATTAAGTAAAAGCACAAAGCATAACACATAGATTTACGTGGTTCACCCCCTCCTTGGGGCTACGTCCACCAACTCTTCTTCTTTATTATCTTCTTCAATCAGTTACAGCACAGAGCCACCAAAACCCTACTCCGCACAGGATAGGAGATCTGCACAGCTCGCTAGATCCTCCTTCCCCGGGTAGGTCTAAGCACAAAGCCTTCTTACAATCCACACACTCAGCACTTACAATACTTGCACTCATATCTGCAAGTCTATCACATAGATCAGCTCTTAGAACTAAGCCACTACTACTTCTTACATTGCCTAGATATCTATTTATACATTACAAAAGTGGGCCTAAGTGTGGGTAAACCCACGGGCCGACATACCAATCCCATTACAATATCCCCCAAAACCCAAAAAGGACCCAAAGTGGGCCTACCTTCCACGATATCTGCTTCTCCTTGTGCTTTGTATTCAATAGGCTATCGAAGTCCCAAAAACGGTCAAGTATGACCAAGTGTTCCTCAAAACTTGGTCAAGGGACAACATGCCCCCAACACTCACCTGTGACCCGTCCCGAGTCACTCAGGTCTAACCAATTCTTCTTTGAATGCCTCGAGCTTGGCTCGAGCTCCTTCAACCTACTGCATTGCGATTGTCTCTTGCTCAGTGAACTCCTGGATCACTACATCGTTTACTGGCCCTTCTAGGCACTGTTCTGCTATGATGACAACCTTTTCAAGTTCGGCTCCTTGGATTTCAACTTTAGTGAACAGTTGGCATGCCTTTTCTTGCACTGGATGAAGTCATTGAGATACTTCCATCACTTTATTTTCAATCGAGTGGATCTGTTGCTGGGCGGTGCATTGCTCATGAGAGCGCTTTATTCTTTCTACTGGGGACAAGGCCTTCAGTTGCGCTTGTAACGTATCTACGTGTTGCTTTGTTTCTTGGAGCTGCACCTCCAATGCTTGTAACTTTGGATTCTCCGTAAGGTTTTCATAAGTTTGGGCACTCCTATTACTCAGTTGCTTGCATTCCGAGGCAAGAGATTTTAATCTGGCCACTGCATTGTGGGCAGTTGCTTCTCTTAGGTCTCTGACATCTTGAGGGGTCTTGGGCACCATGCAAAGTTCCAGATCTGTGATGTGCTGCTGGATTACTTCTTCAAGCTGTGTCACCTGTTGGGGAACTTGTTCTTCAGGTTTTACCTCTATGACTGTCACAGAGCGAAGTGCTTTGTTGACTGCTTCCTTTACTTCCAGTTGCTCTGCAAGCAACTGCTCCTTTCCTTGTTGTAGTTGTGCTTTCTCTTCCTCAAACTTATCTTGGAGAGAAATATTGTCTCTTTCTACAGAACTACGTTGTTCGACAGGTACTCCCTGTACTTGTGTCAAAGCTTGAGTGGATTTCTTTTCTTTTGCTTGTGCACTTCAAAGTCAAGCTTTGACTGTATCAGCAATTCGACGTAGTTGAACTGGTTCATCTCCCACTTCTATTGTTCCTTCTAGTAGGGGTGCAATGGAGACTGCATGGTTAGACTGAACTGCCTATTGCACTCCTTGGAGCTCAATTTCAATTCTTTTGTACATTGTCTCCTACTTAACTTCCTGCTTTTCTACTATCTCCCTTATAGTTTCATTCAGAGCTGCGATGAGGAAGTTGAAATCATCTGGATTGAGCATGGTCTGCAGATTAGTTACGTGTGCTTTTGATTTCTTTCAGGAGGAAGACTTCGGAGGCAAGCCCTTCATTTTCTTTATGATTTCTACTTCATCTCCTGGTCTCTGTTCGAATTATTCTAAGTCTTCACCATTACCTCCTTGCTCTGGTGTAATGGATGCGGTCCTTACAGATCTATTGTCTACATCCTGGATTTCTTCAGCCTTCTTTGTCTTTCTAGGTCCAGGTGTATTCTGTGCAACGTCTGGGTTGTCGATGTCTGAGATATCCATAGGATCTGCTGAAACAAGGAGGTTTTCCAACCATTCCTTGGTGATTTCTTCTAGGTCTTCTTCTGTTAGCTTGTAGTATGACTGCAATTGTTGTTTATGCTCAACTGCACGTGGTGTGATGTAGATAAAATGGTAGTCCACGCTGAACTTCATCATAGGTCAGAACCTTTGTAAAGTGTTCGGGGTTATGTGAGGTTCACCTCCTATGGCTATCTTCAGTTGATTATAGTACGTGTGGAAGATGGAATTTGACTGCCATTGCTTGTTCATGTCGTTCGAGTACCAAAGTGTACTGAACTTCGCTCCAGGGGTTCAAAGGGCTTGATGTCTAGGAAGGTCGCACCTTCCAGCATCTCCCATGCGACGAAAGCGATCAGGATGAGCAGCCAGCTGAAATGGAACTCATATCCTTGATCCTGTGCTTCCCTGCAGTCTAGTTCCAACTGGTTTACTAAGTACTTCACCCAATTCATTTGTAGGCCCTCTGCGCACTTCCCTGCGAGGTCGACTACAAATCTGGTTACTTGGGTGGGACAGTTCTTGAGAACTAACTTTCCTGCAATCAATTGACAAGACAGGTGCACTGCGTCGCTCTAGATATAGGCTACCTTGTAGCCTCTCATGCCCTTCTCGACATCGCCATACATCTCTTTGATTTTCTGTGATAATGCTCAGTCTGAGGTATTTCCCGGGTAAAAATCATGTGGGTCAGAGTCCTGCATGCTGAGCCCGATGATCCGATGGATCAGGGTCAGGTCCACTATTATGCGATGGTTCAACCATAAGTAACCTCCGTGGTAGCAACCTAGTAGTATCTTTACACACACATTCACCTCCTGGTGTCATCCTAAGTGTGGAATCCTCATAATGTTCAGCAGGGTGGACTGCACAAGGTTCTGTGTCCATGACTGTGGGGTAATCTTTGAATTATTGCCCTTCGTCTTCGTTAGATATTTGTGCGGGGCAAGCATTTTGTAAGCTTTCCTGTCGCCCAGGTTGAAGTTGCTAAACTTCAACGCTGCAAGTTGATCCTAGTCGGCGTGAACTGCGTGTATCCATTTCGGGAGGTACGTCGTAACCAAGGTATATTCAAAATCCCTAGGCACACTATCTCAGTTTATCGCTCCACTTAGAGGTGGCAGATAGGCAGGTAGAATGCTCAGAATTAGCTTAGAATTTGTGAGATCATCCCTATGCTTAGTATGCTTTTCGTCTACTAGCCGGGATGGTCCGGCTGGAGCAGTCAACAGGGAGGCTGGCATTCCTCTCGTGGATGATGCTTGCACACCTGTAGATGTTCTTCTCTCCGACATGATTCTCTCAGCTCTTAAGTCGCAGAGAACTTCGGTTACTGACTCTTCGACTTCGCTGAGCTCGTCGGACATATGGGCTCGGGATTAAAATGATTGGGGTCATGATTAGCTCAGATACTGCACTGAAATAATTAGCGATAGTGCAAGGATTGTTGTAAATAATTCACTTAGTTTGTGGGCTTCAAATTCTTAGTTAGCAAAAGTTTTCTCCGTTCATGGCGCGATGGACTAAATAGGAAACTTGCTAATGGTTTGCTTGCAATGGGTATGAATCCTCCATTAACTCTTGGTTTGTCTGTTATGGCACGGTCTAACGGTCTGGTGGCAAGCCATCAATGTCTTTCTGCCCGTTCAAGCTTCGATCGAACGGTTATAATATCCTCCTATGGCTATATCACTTCGCCACAACTAAGTGCCATATGTCGTTGTTCTGATATGTCGGTGAAGCTCAATTTCTGCAAATTTTCCTTCTGGACGGTTCTCTCTGAGACCTTATGTAATTTTTCGATCTTGGCTTGCTTCTTAATTAGCTTCTTGGCCTTCTTTCCAATGAGATTTGTCTCGGTATTCCTCTTTCCATTATGATTCTTATCTTCTTCATACATAGTCACTTCGCGCTGTCAATTTTTTTTGCTAGTATTCAAGGATAAACTTTCTTCTTCGTCTGGGATAGGTATTCCGATCTTCAGTGGTTCATCTAGTGTCCTTACAACTTCGACATCCAAGTTCCTGGGGTCAACTAGCTTAGATATGTTCTTTTGTTCTTCCATCAAGTGTGCGAGCCTCTTAGTCATAAAATCCATTAGATATTGCCTTTTCTGTTCTAGGGCCTCCCTTTCTTCTTTTCTTCAGATTTGGTCTTTCTCAATCCAGGTCTTTCCTAACAAAGCTGGAAACAGAGCATTGTTCTCAACAAACTTAATAAACTCAAATTCCTCCTCTGTCGAAGTTCCATGGGTACTCATAGCTATCTGGGTAATCCTTCCACATAGGGTTACCATTTTTCCTTTAAACAAGCCTATTCCTCCCAATGAATGAATCATAGCAGGCCTTCCTAGGGTTTCCCAAGTTCTCTCTGTCATAGCATTCACCTATGTTTCCTCATCCAGAGCACAGTCAATGTCGAAGTCTCCTATTCTTACTTCGATTTTATCCTTCTCTTTGAATATCTATGATAAACTGGCATCTTTATGTTCATTCAGGGTTTCTTTCCTTTTCAGTAGTACAATCTCTGATTCTTTTTGGGGTTCTCCTATAATCTTAGTCTCTTGATATCCCTTAGGGTTTTCTTGTTCCATATTCATATTTTCAAGTTTAGCAATCATTCTAGGGTAGTCCAATACTTCATGGTCCATAGCTTTACAACAAAGACAACTAGGGTTCGTACCAAGGCAATCCTTAGCAAGATGTCCCGGTCTTCTGCAACTGTAACAAAGAGTTAACCCTCTCTTTGTCTTAAATGATCCCCATCCTTTCCTATACCACGCACTAGGATCATAGTGGCTAGCCTGCAAAAATTTATTTCTAGGACCCTACATCCATTTGTTAGTCCAAACATTCTTTCTATGCATAGGTATAACATATCTTTCACTAATCTTATCAGATTTATTCATATCAAATGTTATTTCATCTAACAATGCCCTAGTTTTCAAGCTAGGACAAAATCTATCAATCATAACTAGATTCATACTTCAGAAACAAAAATTTCCCACTTATCTTATCTCTACAGAGCACAAAGCTTCCAGATCTAAAACTTTTCACTATCCTTACCTTTATCAGAGCACAAAGCTTTACAAATCTTACTTCTTTAAACAAAAATTTCCACTTTTACCTTTCTCAGAGCACAAAGATTATAGATCTTACCTCTTTTCTTCAGATCTAGCTTCTTTTCTTTAGCACAAAGCTTCATAGGTCAAGTAGAGTACTACACTACAGAGCAATAGAGCTACGCACATAGCTTCTTTTTGCACAATGCTTCTTCTTTCTCAGTTCCCAACAATCACAGTTTCAGGTCCTAGCAACAGAACCATTTGTTGGCACAAGGGAAAACCCAGGGTTCAATGCTCAAGAGTGCACCAACAAAGACCTAACTACCGACCGTTTCGACAACACCTGCGAAGAAGATGAGGTGTCACCCGAGGTAGAGGCATGGGTGGTTGCAAGACTCAGGTGTCTGCAACCTTAGCTGGGACACATATCTGTGATTCTATCACTTACAGAGCACTTAACATCGATCATTCACCAATATTCAATCCTTACTCTACTTCGCAAATAGCACAGAGCATCACAACATTCACTCAGATCTAAGGTATTTTAGCACTAAACAATAGTAAATAGATCAGATCTGGTAGATCAAGAGATTAGAATATTCATATACATTAGATCTAGCATTCATATTCATCACGAGCACTAAGCATAAGCAGATCTATCTAAATATATCACAGTACTTAGCAAGAGAAGGAAAACACATTAAGTAAAAGAAAAAATCATAACATACAGATTTACGTGGTTCACCCCCCCCCGGGGCTACATCCACCAACTCTTCTTCTTTATTATCTTCTTCAATTGGTTACAACACAGAGCCACCAAAACCCTACTCCACACAGGATAGGATATCTGCACATCTCGCTAGATCCTCCTTCCCCGGGTAGGTCTAAGCACAAATCCCTCTTACAATCCATGCACTCGGCACTTACAATACTTGCACTCAGCTCTGCAAGTCTATCACATAGATCAACTCTTAGCACTAAGCCACTACTACTTCTTAAATCGCCTAGATATCTATTTATACATTACAAAAGTGGGCCTAAGCATGGGTAAACCCACGGGCCGACATCCCAATCCCATTACATTATCCCCAAAAACCCAAAAAGGACCCAAAGTGGGCCTAGCTTCCACAATCTCCACTTCTCCTTGCGCTTCGTCTTCGACAGGCTGTCGAAGTCCCAAAACAGTCAAATATGACCAAGTGTTCCTCAAAACTTGGTCAAGGGCCAACAACTAGTTCCTCACAACTCCTCTGGGTGATCAACAATGTTCTTATGATCATATCATACATGTATCAGTGAAATTCCTCGCAAGTTATCTGGAACGTCGGGCTAGTTCCTCACAACTTATCTGGTGTCAATGAGACATGCAACCCAACCTTTAGTTTCACCACACCATTAGAATCAATATTTCCAAGTCACTCAAGCACTCTTGAGCGATTTCTTAACTCTTTCCTAAATTTATGAAGCTGAGAGTCATGCATCATCATTCGAAGTTGTTGAGTTGCACTATTTAATTATGCCTTTATTTGAAAATACCTCAATTATTGGTCATCTTGTTCAAACTTATGAAATGGATGAGCAATAAACTTCTGCTCCAATCCTTCAACTTCCCTTACAAGTTAGAAAAAATACGGATCATTAATGTCCATATTCTCAATAGGGTCAAGCTTTGGAAGACCTTTTGGAAATCGTTTTTCCATCTCTTTCATAACCATAGGAACACTCTGCATTTCCTCTGTCGGTCATAGATCTTGTGGAATGGTAACTCTAATATTACTAAGAGAACAAATAAGGGGAATTTGAACATGTACCACATGCATTTTACCTTTTTGTCTGGGAGGAGCAGGACATGGCTTCAGACAGGGACCATCACTTGTCAAGTCGGAAGAACAATGTAAAAGAGTATTCACTATATAAAAACTAGTATGAGAACCCAATATATTACAAGGTAAGTTGTTGGGTGGAATCGATGGATTTTTCACTACATTAACTACCACTCCCCATCCCCACTCAGTTGTACCATCTTTCACTTTAATCAGGAATCGGAAATAGAAGAATACACTCAGGCCTAATAATTTCATTCATCATTTGATTCTCTAAATATGCTATACTTAGTCTCAATTTATGATAATCTGCAAGAGAACTCTCCTCAGATGCACCAAGCATGGTTGCTTCTTGCTCCAATTTTTCAATATTCCCTTCAACTTTTGGTAGTGCCTTATCATGTTGAAATTGATGGAAAAAATTCTTGATGCAATATTCAGAACCAAATTGTCCCTTAGCTTGGCTCATTAAATTTAGTAGTGTGTAATAGCTCAACCTGAAGGTACTAACTAAAGGTGCAGGTTTTCCCAAGATCATTTCCTTGCAAGTCTTCATGTTGAAATTTAGTCCCACTCAAACTAATTGAGATGATTGATATTTCAAGATGTTGAAGAATGTTTTTCATGATTTCCTTGCATGAACACTTGCTTTGGATAATTACAAAGTGGTAGGTGGCTTCCACTATGTTCATCAATCATAATAATACAAATTCCATGTCCATCTTTTCCCATCCATCTAGTTATGCCACCTACCTAAATATATTCAATAAAATCCATCCAACGATGGCTTTCCCCATCAATTTTTTTGAGTGTTGTAAAAACGATAGTCTTCGCAGGCATATTCAGACCCATATAGAACATTTCTGTTGAAAGGAGGGATTTTATCAGACCTTCTTGAAAACTAAGCTCCACGAGCTCCTTAATTATGGGAAGAATACCTGAATGATGTACTGCAATTCTACTTTTCAGCGATGGGAACATTAGTTGATTAGCAGGAAGACTTATGTCTTCCTCTTCAAGGTATAATATTAAATTTTGAAAAACATGCTCCACATATTGTTTCTCTTCCTTAGAATTAAATTCAAGATTAGACATGGACATGGCATGTTTTTCACACTCATGGCGACTAAAACTGAAAATAATTACTAGCTGAAACTTCTGCTACATAATCATCTTTTACCCAAAGCAGTTTTGCGTGGTGGCATGAATTGAAGAATGCTCATCGTTGGAAGGGATTTCAAAGGTTCATAAATTTCTCTAATGATGTCCTTTTGGAGTACCATTTTCGTGACATGAAGAGCATGTAGAGACGCTTTCGGTGAGAAATTTTACCGTGTCATTCAAATATTACAACAATGTTACGACTAACGAGGATGACTTGGGATAGAAATCCCTGGAGATTATGTTGGAACTTCCAGGAATCATATTTTGATTCCATTAGTTATATTGGAATCATAATTAGGTAAATCATACAATTGGCCTATTTCAGGTATGAAAAATACACTTTGACGAATGCCCAAAAATTGTGAGCAAAGGCATTTTTTAATGAAAGTTCGGGTCTCATTCTTGCTGTTGTTTTGACCGAATTCAATTCATTCTATTATTGTGTTATATGTGTTGTACATGCTCTTGATTCATTCATTATATTTAAGGTCATCTTTCAATATCTCAAAAATATAATCCCGTGAAAACAACCAACTGGCATTTGGAGCATTTGACCTTGTTTAGGAGTCGGGAGGACCAATTTTATTCTAAGATGGAATTCAGAGCCAACGTGAGTCTTATATATGCTACAACTAACCAATCTAATGATAGATGACACTTTCATGATTAGGGTTAGTCATAAAATCAAGAGTCGCAAAGTAAGCAAGCTGGTATGGTATGTGCAATGAAAGTTACTATCGACACAAGCAGACTTAATTACAATTGCAACATGAAGTAGATCAAGTGAGGTAGGTGATCAGTCATTAGTTATCCAATCAATCATGAAAATATTAATCATTGGAATTTGTAGAAGCCTAACTGATGGGTGCAATGAGAAGGATCTAATATGGAGAAGAATAGGAGAGGTCTCAAGATGAAAATGTGTCTCATTGACAAGGTCTATGTCAGTGAGAAAAAGAATATCATGATTGATACGCTTAGTGTTAATGAGGGGTCGACAATTTTATGTTGGAATATCGGTGAAAGAAGAGGGAAAATTGCCAACAAGCAATGTATAAAGGAGAGAGAAATGAACTTTGTCGATACATGATGTATCGACGAAGAAAAGATGAACCTCATCGATGTATCAATGATGGTCAAACCATCTACACCAGTATGCAAAGGGTAGTGTATCAGTGGATTTTTCCAGGAATCGGACAATGTATTAGAGAAGTTTTTTGGAAGGTGGTTGATGCATCGACAAATTTTATTGGAACTTCATCGGTATACTAAAGCCCGATCTTGAAAATGTTAAGTATTGTTTCCCTTTTAGTATCGACATTGATGATCTAAAGTTCGTCGGTAGGAAAGGTCTATGTGTCGAAGAATTTTGTGTGAACCTCACCGATGTACCAATGGATTTAGTTGGAAATTGGTCAGTGTATAAGTGAAGTTTAGCACAAATCCATTGGTACACTAAACTAAAAACATTAATTGTTGCATCCTTTCCAGTGTCGTGGAGTTTGTCACAAACTCGTCGATATTACCACAGCCCAAAAATTTTCAAGTTAAGAAATATTCTAAGTGATAGACCGAAAGGCTTCAATGAAGATCAAGAAGATGAGTTGATAGAGTCTTAAGCTAAGAAAGGGAGGCCCAATGTAAGGTACCAAATCTATTATAATAGCAGGAAACATAAATATTGCAGAGAATAACAACAGAACAACACAATATATGAAACTACAAGACCAAAATAATACCTTTATTGATAGGAAACAATGTTCACTTTCCTCTTTGAGGGGGAAACCTCCAGCAGAGAAAAACTCAATTACAATAATTCTCAAGAAAAAAAATTCTCATGCCCTCAAATCCTATTTATACTAAATCTATCTACCAAAAGAACAATCTAGAGGAAGATCTTCTAGAAGCAGAATATTCTATTGAGTCTTCTTACATTTGACTTATTCTTCCTTATTACTAGACCTTATTAATATCGGCCTTTATTACATGAAAAATATATTATTCTACCTAAGTGAGGGGTTAGGGAGGTTAGGTCCCTAACATTCCCTCCCCTTTAAAAACAAACCTTGTCCTCAAGGCTTGAGATGTGGAAATTGTTGCAAAATGGTAGTTGGCTCCCAGGTGGCATCTCCTGGAGTTGTATATTTCCACTGTATTAAAACTTCCTTGATGGTGCACTGACGGAGACGATGCTCATGCTGGTCCAAGACTACTTCTGGCTACAACTAGATGAATCCTTATTCATCCAACTCGAGAATGCTGGTTTGAGTTTAGCACTTAGTTCAAATCACCTTCTTTAAGAAGGAGACATGAAAAACATGATGGAGCTTAGAATGACTGGACAAAGAAAATTGATAGGCCACCTATCCCACGCGCTTGAGAACTGTATAAGGACCATTGAATTTGTGCGCTATTTTCTGAAAATGGTCATCCTTGAGTGAAGTCTACTTATAAGGTTGCAGTCGAAGAAACACCTGGTCCCCTTCAACAAATTGATGTTCTGAGTGACCTTGATCTTCTTGTTTCTTCATGTGATTCTGATCCATGACCAAATTGTCTTTGAGGGTACGAAGAATATCCTCTTGAACTGTAAGAGTTTGTTCAACCACCTAGACCTTAGAGACACTGGGCATGCATGAGAGAACTGAAGGTGGATTTTATCTATATACTACTTCAAAAGGAGTCATGCGAGTAGTTGTATGGTAAGAAGTGTTGTACCATCATTCAACTAGGGGTAACCATTGAGACAACTTATTTTTCCTCTTAGATGCAAAACAACTCAAATATATTTCCAAACACTTTTTGACCACTTTAGTTTGACCATCATTCTGGGGATGATAGGATGTGATGAGATGCAATTGGGTTCCCTATAGCCTAAACAATTCTTGCCAAAAATTGTTGGTGAAAGTGGGATCTCGGTCAGAGACAACGAAATGAGGCATTCCATGAAGCTTGAAGATATGATCCATGAAAATTTGAGCCACTGTGGATGCAGTGAATGGGTGTTGAAGAGCATAGAAATGAACATACTTGGAAAGATGATAAACAACCACCATGACGACAGATTTATTGCCCAATTTAGGTAAGCCAAAAATGAAATCCATATAAATATCCCTCCAAATAGTGGATGGAATTGGAATCGGTTGTAGTGTGCCAATGGATTTTCCTGTTTCTCCTTTGTTGTGTTGACAAACATCACATACCACCACAAAGGTGTGGATGTCCCACTTCATACCATCCTAGAAAAAAGAACATTTGAGCCTATCATAGGTTTTGGTAAACCTTGAATGCCTAGTTGTGGGTGTAGCATGAAGCTCAGAAAGCACCCTAACACCATCCTTGCCAACAATATGACCCAAGTACTCCACTTCCAAGGATCCCAAATCACATTTAGATTGTTTGAGGAAAAGTTGGTGATGAGAGAGTAGATGAAGAACTTGATCCGCATGGGAAATATGGGTTGTCTATGTTTTACTATAGATGAGAATATCATCAAATAAAACTAAGACAAAATGATGGAGAAAAGGATGAAAGGCATGATTCATGAGGCTCTGGAAAGTGGAGGGAGCATTACACAAGCCAAATGGAATGACCGAGAAATCATAGTTTCCCTCATAAGTTCAAAAGGAAATCTTAGGAATGTTTTCCTCTTTCATACATATTTGGTGGTATCCAGTACGAAGATCAAGTTTAGTATAGAATTGGGCACCACTTAATTCATCCAAGAGATCATCAATGACAAGAATGGTAAATTTTTCTTTGATGGTGTGAAAGTCAAGACACATGCACCAAGAGCCTTCTTTCTTAAGTACCATGACCACAAGAGAAGAATAGGGGTTGGTACTAGGACAGATAACACCTGCGATGAGAAATTCTTGAACAATTTGCTCAATTTCATTTTTTTGGGAAAATGGATGACGATAAGGGTGAACATTGGGAGGAAGGATACCACTGAATAGTGTTATCGGACAAATCTATAAGTGCGGACACAAATGGATCTCCCTAACTTCAACAGGAAGCTAGAACAAAATAGGGCAAAATATAAACTTCACCTTAGACTTCATTGGCATATAAACTAGTTTAGAGAAGGACAAATGGCATACCTTTTAAATGACGTTTGATACTTTCTAGTGTCGTCCTTGTCGCTCCACCTTTGGATTTTTGGGATGGTGAACCTATTTAAGAAGCACAAACCAACAAAGAGAGAGAACAAATATATATATATA
>JZKD02S1993205.1:193560-205215 GCA_000966675.3 Picea glauca | reverse complement strand
CAAAGAGAGAGAATATATATATATATATATATATTCTAATGAATTCTATGTATAAGATCAAGGAGTTATACAATAAAAGTAACGACACTTTTATAGGGAAGAAATATATTGCTGCATTATATTAAAGGAAAGTGGAGAATACAACCCATGCCTTGATGTTGCAAGGTTCCTTCCAACAGATATTTTCTCTAACACACACACCTTTGCTCCAATGCCTTTGATGAAGAAGATCCACAACTTGACTTAGAGAGCTAAAGCAAAGCTATCTCCAATATAATCTATAACAAAATTATTCATGCATAAGAAAGCCTTAGCCTTTTCCATAAGAGATCCCTCTTTATATAGGGTGAAAGAGAGATGGATGAGGAGATTAGGATTATCCCACTAAATCATAGAAGCAAGTAAGATCCAAACTGATCAGAGGCCACCTCATCTTCTAGAAGATTCCCTTCTAGAACATTCGTGAATTTTGAATTTTCCCTTGTTTAAGCATCATTGCACCCTATGCATAGGTAGCCTACGATGACACCGTAGTTTATCTTTGGTGAAACGTGTGATGATCAACCATTGTCACACCCAAAGTATAGAGCAGGGTGCGACGATCTCCCTTTTCATAGTTTTTAAGGAAGAAAAGGAAAACCACATTTCTCATGGAGAAAGTCTCTTTTAATGTTTTCAAGGAACATGGAAGTGAGTTATGCACATGTCGTCAGTTGATCACTGGGATGACCAAAATAATGTGTAATAGAATGCCCCCCAAAGTATGAAGTTGGAACCTGTGACAACTGAAATACTTTGTAGAATGTGTGTGTCGAAAACAAGGAGCGCATCACTCGAGAACCTACAAACAATCAAGCATATGCATAATAATATACCATCTTCTAAGGTAGGCATTCCCATATTCAGGCTACAAGTGACTCTAATCATAAGTTTCAAGTGAGTCATGGCCACTAAACATACATTGTGGATCCATGTCATCATGATTCAGCATAGCCACCAGAAATACAATGTGGATCTATGCGTTTAAATAATTCAAATTCGGACATAGCCATGAGACATACAGAGTGGATCTATGTGTCAGTACAAACTTATGAATATTTTGTCACAACCTAGACTGATATGATGAGATCCAGGGTCTTAATTTCCATCATCTCTAAGTACGAATCTAGCCATGTGATTACAATTGTTGAAGTCGAACACGGTAGAAACCACTTGATTACCGGTCATTAATGAAAATCGTTAACAAGTGCGAGGGAAATCACCATTGATGTCAATGACTCCCAAGGTACTCTAGTACAGTCCACCGAGTGTTAATGAATGAGTTGAAGTTGAGAACTTGATGGAATCTTCCAATCAGGGGCCAATAATGTGAAGCCATTGTTGAAAGCGAAGAGACCTACAATTGAGTAATGCAGGCTCCAAGGTACTAATGTGATTTCTAAGTCTTGTTCCCAGATAATGATTTGAATTCGACAGGAAAAGACTTGTCATAGGAGGGCCTTAATGTATTCCCCATCAATTACATGAAATATGTAACATATTTGAAGTAGATCAAAGTATGAAGTGATTTGGGACTAACTCAGAGAAGGCCGACATGGTAGAAAATTTATAACGGTAGATGGACGACTAGATAGAAGGATTGTTTAGGTTGGAATTCTATTGAACATATGAACGAAATGACAATTTTCTTGGTAGCATTGACTCAAGGAGGACCCAACATATGAACTTGTAGATGGTCAAACAAGAGAAAAATGGATTTCCCAACCTGGATACAGTGATGAAGAGGGGTGTCATGTTCAAGAGTGACTTACTTCCACTAATACCAATACAAAGACACATTTATTTCCCAATTTTCCCCCACCATTTCTGGCGAGTACCTCTTTATTTTTACGTAAGCTTGAGGAGGATAACATATTCTTGTAATGTAAGCTCATCCTTCAAAATATTCCCTCGGAGTATGTTTAACGAACCCTAAGAAGGAGTGGTTTGGTCCCATATGGGTCTTTCAAATTTTTTTTTACGAGTCCAAAGAAAGAAAAATCAGGGGTTGTCATGTTTAGAGAGTCTGAAAAACACTTAAAGAGAACTCCATAATGTCATTTTTCGTAAGTTAGTCCGACGAGACCAAAAAAGAGATAAACTACTGCTCATCAGATGTTTTCTTGAAATACTTTTACGAGCGTGAAAAGAACAAGGTTGCTCGACTATCTTTTCATGTTTTAGGAGCTTGAAAAGAGCTTAAAGGATACTCCATAGGGTTCATTTTTTGTATTACCAATGCGAGTTTGAAAAAATGACAAAATATTACTCGATTGCATTCTCATGGTTTCACGAGCGTGAGAAAGAATTAAGACTGTGCTAAGATTTTTTCCTAAAAAACCCTAAAAGTATATGTACATGAGAAAAAACACACAAAATCAATAAAAAATGGTGGACCCCTGTCAAACATCTCATCCTTAGATCTTTCAATCTGTAATAAAAAACACTTTGAAAAGTTGGTTAGACTTTAGGGAATGGGTAAAATATAAAAAATAATTTAATTTTGCAATAAAATATGGTAAAAAGAAATAAAATAGGCCAAAACAACCCTTTTACCATTTCATTTTGCAATTTCACCCGAATAGTGTCCAAAACCCTATTTTTCTACCAAATTTCAACTGTTGATTCCGTATCAACTGGTGGATGATTTAACAAACTGCTTCCATCAAAAAGGTTATCCCCTGCCTCTTTATCTTTTCATGGTTTAAAATTTTATTTTTGTTGGTTTATTTTTTAGTTTGGGTCGATTTTTTGGGGGTACCTGCACTTTCAGATCATTGCAGGTCCACAATATCATGAACTGCGACGATCTGAAATCACCACAGGGGACTCAAATATAGGGTGCGATGACGTCTCTCCGCATGAAAGAAAATCCCTGGTGTTGACACTCAGAACTGAAATGGGTTGCGACAAATCAATCCCGAGGCAACCTCGAACCACTTTGGATTAGAAGCTGCCCTCTTCTAACCCGAGAGGGATCTCTCGGAAAATGTCACAAAATTAGTTGAAGTAAACGTGAAAAAGATGGGCAGATTTATGGGTAAATGATGGTCTTGGATTTTTGGAGTTTGGGGGTTAGGCCAGGGAAAAAGTCCATTGGGCATGGAGTCAAATGAAAACTGAGAAAAAGAGACAATAGAAGAGATCAAATAACTTGCGGAAAGTGAGGCAAAGTAAGTCTATCTTTCAGCACTTTGATTGTCATGATGTGATAGCAGAAAGAAAAAGGAAAGGCCGACGTAGAAAAGGATACATGCATAATTCTGAAAATGCATATTGGTCTTACACCGCTGATAGCTGGTGCAGAGGAAAGACAATAAAAAATTACAGAAAACTCAAATCCTTTCGTTATAGTAGTGGTTGTACTAAAGTATAACGAAGCACCTCGGTTAGGAGAAAACAAAATGTAATGAAATTGTGATGGATTAAGGAATATATAAAGATATGGTAAAAACAATTTCAAATACAAGTAAGGAACACATAAATGAAATCCAAACAGTTTTAACACAGCTGAAAGAGAAGAAAAACATGCTGAAAGAAATTGACCGTGACGAATCTCACAGTCGCAAGTAACAGATCTTCTTTATTACTCCATTAATGGCTTACAAAATCTCAGCAATTACAATAGGAACCCTCTTCACAGAGGTTTTCCCCCAGTGCTGTGCTCATGCGATTCCCCTCTCTGTTACATACATCAGTCTTTTTTAAAAAGAAAAAATAAAACCCTTGGCATTCCAGGAATCCAAAACGGTTCCTCTTCATGGAATCTGCGAATGCCAAGTGCGTCTGCCAAATGCTCTGTTGTTACCTGAACTGTTGGTTATATCCATCAATCACACTCACAATATGTCACATAAAAAGGAATATGAAACGATTTGTATTCTGGAACTCTGCGACTGCCAAGCACAAAATATTTGTAGACATCTCCCTTCATTTCTACTATGACGTAAATATGATTGGTTTTCACATTCAACTACAACATTAATAGGAGCCCTTGCTTTCAAAAGCATTTCATCATACTCACATTCTGGACCTGAGAGAGCGACGATGGCTCCTCCAGCTCCCTCCTCATTCTTGTATACCAACAAGTAGATAGATTTCATAAGATCAACAACTACGATAAAATCTCCACGACACTGAACATGGAGTGAAAGTATATGACCATGATACCCACATTCATACTGCAGTTCTCGTGAACCATCATCACGGAGCATCCATCTGTACAATACAATCTTTCCATTGATTCCTGCAAGTAATTTTCCATTAAATAGATTGAGATTGAATACAACACCCTTGGTCTCCTTCTCACTAACCAGTTGCAGTTGCCCATCTTCAACCGAAAATACCAAAATTCGGCCCTTGTGAGGCTCATCCTTGTCACTATACACATACACTGTCCCAACACAACAATAGACATTTTTGTCATCTATGAATAAACAACTCAGGATGGAACGCCCATGTTCATCAGCATCAAGTGCATATGTTGAACCATTGTCAAATGTACGATAATATAACAGACGCACGAAGTTCTGTACTGTTTCTATGATCTTATTATTTCACTGATCATAATTATACTTTTCACTGGAAATGGAAAATGTTCTAGACTCTGCTTGATGGAAAATACGATAAGGATGTTCCCCAAGAGGAACTGAGGAAATGTAGAGTTTCTGAAAGTTATCAATTGATCCAATAATAAGCATGTCTTCCTTTACAATAGCAACACTGCCCGGTAAAGAACCCAATGAAATCTTGTTCATAAAAAAAAACTCTGCACCACTCAGATTGAATTTAAAGTTATATAAATGCCCATCCCCAAGATCTTCAAAACATAGTCCGTGATCAGGCAGACAGTGTTGCAGTCGAAATGAATGTTTGAGAGCCACCGCTTAAATTGATAACAAATGATTTCACTGGAACTTCTTCATCTGATACGGGTGGTTGGAGTGTTGTATAATTGAAGGCATAAGAAACTGAAGAGGACATTGCAGACCTCCCTTCCCACAGTCCAGTAGCATCATCTCGAGTGTAGACTCGAGGCTCTAAATACCACTCATGCCTACCAACATTCACCACAAAAGATATAGTTTGATGACGATCTTCAGGGATCATAAATTCTAACGGAGCTTCTTCCCCAGCAGATAACTTGGATAAAATAGCTATAAAATCTTTGACTTATGTGACTTCCTCCCCTCTAAATTTTTGAATGATGGCATGGCGAAGAACACTGGATCTGTAACAAGAATTCTTGTCTCCATAAGAAAAGCCTCTCTCACAAGCTGTTCGGTCTCTCGCCGAAACCCCAATTGACTTGTCTCATCAAATCCTTTGTGAACAAGGGTCATCTGAAGTGTGCCTCAAGGAATATGGAATGAAGCCATTACTTTCATGATCATGTCATCAGCGTAGGTGTCATTATCATTGAATAGGGACACCTTCCCACCAGAAATAGACGTAACATAAGAATCATTATTTGGCAAGACTATGCATGAGACTACTTCTTCTGAATTTGTGTCATTCGTATCATTTCCACGGGAGTTTTCCTTCCATTACACAGAAACACTTATGCCATATTTCTGCCTACCAGTCTGCAGCATTCTCATCCTCTTCATGGGTATTTTTTTCCCTCTATAGAGCTGCAGTTTTCATTTCCTTTCTTCTCGCCGGGCAATTCCTGTCCATTTGTTTCCACGGCCATGAACATGAGAAAAAATACTCCAAAGAGTGTCCCCGGGTTTAACTTCTGTCTTTGATGGCGGCATGGGTTTTGGCATTCGTCTTAGTTTAAGCATGGGCGCTAATGATACATAGGTGGATTTTCCTACGAATTGACTGCGCTTTTTTCATCTGAACTAGACGTCATGGGTGACCAGGAACGAAAGCCAGTGGGCAGAGATTGGCGAAGATGACCATAGGGAAAAGAACAATGGAAATGCCGATATTGTGGCCATCGTTATCTCATCAGGAGGCCAGAAAATTGTATACAACCCCATTCTTATGTAGTCGAGACATCTTCGCGCTGTTATCCAGGCAGGGCATCGTCATTCCAGCCCAATTTTGTTATAAAGGAATGAACGCGTGATTGAGTTTTTTACCTTTTTCAATTCAGTTCTATGAAATCTCAAAGAAGCTATAAAATCATTCTCATGATAACCAAAGCCAAGGTGCAGATTCAATGATTTTCCATATGGGTGACTGCATTTAATCAGACTATAAAGTTTTCTGTTTGCAATCCGACTCTTTGCGACAATGAAAATCAATGAGCTCATCCACATCCATAGTTTTCAGGGCTGCCTTATTTTTCCTCACTTCGTATAGAAAAGTCCGTTCGCCAAAGAAGTTCTCCATCAACGCCTGACACTGCATTCAACCAACCTCTACCATAAACAAGAATAGCATTATCCTTGTCATTTTTTTAAATCCACCGGTACAGATAACAGGTTCTTAGAAGAACTTGATCCCTCCAAAAAATGATTCCCACACCAATAGACCATCCGGAAGGTTCCATGATTTTAGAACACCTCCTGAACTGGACAAAGTAATGACATATTTTCCAAAGGCAATGTCAATTTCATCCACGACATCTGTTTCTGCCAGCACGTGTCTCCAAAATATCTCGCCTCTACGTAGATTAAGAGATGCAACCACATTTTCTTCGGTGGCCACTATAACACGCTTCTTCCCTGATTTATGGCAGTCTCTTCAGCTCTGTTTATAGGTAGAATATGAATGTAGTGATCAACTCAAAATATTTGAGCAATTTCATTAAGCACAGCGGATCAGAACCTCCAGGCATGTATTGATAAGAAAAATACATATCATAGCAAATGGAATAAAGCCCACGCCCTCTGGTTTCAAAAATTGGATTAGCTGATCACTTGTAAGTATTCAACATTATCCACACTTGCAAGACCACTGCTATCTAAAGGTCATGCTTCCATTCGGCTGCATTATTAGCCTTTCAACGAGAGACTTGTAAATAGATTTGAGAGCTTTAACATCACAAAGCTTCAGCTCCAAGCAATACTTCTCAGCAAGATCATTCGAGCACTGAATTGCTAGAAATATGTTTATTGTGAGATGTAAAAGGAAATCATCCCCACATTTTTCATAGATGCCCTTTTGAGCAACAACAATTTCACCAAATAGAGCATAAGTGTGTGCATCCCGGAGTTCAAGAGCACTATAGAAGCAACACCTTGCTGCAAAATTTTCCATGATAAACCTTCTAGAACCAGGTACCTAGGGCAGCATAGTCGATTTTAATATCTGTTACAACATCGGCTCCAACTAGGGACAATACTTTCTCACAAAGTGCCGAGAACAGTAGACCAAGTGCCTTCATCCATTGGGCGACCTTACGCGAAAGCTATAATTCTGAGTTCTCCTGCCAGTGAAATCACCACCAGAAATTTTTAATGGAGTCGCCAGAGCATGTGCAACCAATATTTTCCTATGACTGGCTACTCAACCAGGCCATAGGACTATAACAATGTCGTTCTCCCAGGGATAGATATCAACTTCGAAAATCCCCGGCAACGGCACCAAAAATGTTGACACTCAGAACTGAAATGGGTTGCGGCAAATCAATCCTGAGGCAACCTCGAACCACTTTGGATTAGAAGCTGCCCTGTTCCAACCTGAGAGGGATCTCTCAGAAATTGTCACAAAATTAGTTGAAGTAAACGTGAAAAAGATGGGCAGATTTATGGGTAAATGATGGTCTTGGATTTTTGGAGTTCGGGGGTTAGACCAGGGAAAAAGTCCATTGGGCATGGATTCAAATGAAAACTGAGAAAAAGAGACAATAACAGAGATCAAATAAGTTGCGGAAAGTGAGGCAAAGTAATTCTATCTTTCAGTGCTTTGATTGTCATGATGTGGTAGCAGAAAGAAAAAGGAAAGGCCGACGTAGCAAAGGATACATGCAGAATTCTGAAAATGCAGATTGGTCTTACACCGCTGATAGCTGGTGCAGAGGAAAGACAATAAAAAATTACAGAAAACTCAAATCCTTTCATTATAGTAGTGGTCATACTAAAGTATAACGAAGCACCTTGGTTAGGAGAAAACAAAATGTAATGCAATCGTGATGGATTAAGGAAGATATAAAGATATGGTAAAAACAATTTCAACTGCGATTAAGGAACACATAAATGAAATCCAAACAGTTTTAACACAACTAAAAGAGAAGAAAAACATGCTGAAAGAAATCGACCGTGATGAATCTCACAGTCGCAAGTAACAAATCTTCTTTATTACTCCATTAATGGCTTACAAAATCTCAGCAATTACAATAGGAACCCTCTTCACATAGGTTTTCCCCTAGTGTTGCACTCATGCACGCCCCCTCTCTGTTACATACATCAGTCTTTTTTAAAAAGAAAAAATAAAACCCTTGGCATTCCAGGAATCTGAAACGGTTCCTCTTCATGGAATCTGCGAATGCCAAGTGCGTCTGCCAGATGCTCTGCTGTTACCTGAATTGTCGGTTATATCCATCAGTCGCACTCACAATACTTCACATAAAAAGGAATATGAAACGATTTGTATTCTGGAACTCTGCGACTGCCAGGCACAAAATATCTGTAGACACCTCCCTCCATTTCTATTATGACGTAAATATGACTGGTTTTCACATTCAACTACAACATTAATAGGAGCCCTTGCTTTCAAAAGAATTTCATCATACTCACATTCTAGACCTGAGAGAACGATGATGGCTCCTCCAGCTCCCTCCTCATGCTTGTATACCAACAAGTAGATAGATTTCATAAGATCAACAACTACGATAAAATCTCCACGACACTGAACATGGAGTGAAAGTATATGACCATGATACCCGCATTCATACTGCAGTTCTCGCGAACCATCATCACGGAGAATCCATCTGTACAATACAATCTTTCCATTGATTCTTGCAAGTAATTTTCCATTAAATAGATTGAGATTGAATACAGCACCCTTGGTCTCCTTCTCACTAACCAGTTGCAGTTGCCCATCTTCAACATAAAATACCAAAATTCGGCCCTTGTGAGGTTCATCCTTGTCACTATACACGTACACTGTCCCAACACAACAATAGACATTGTTGTCATCTGTGAATGAAAAACTCAGGATGGAACGCCCATGTTCATCAGCATCAAGTGCATATGTTGAAACATTGTCAAATGTCCGATCATCTAACAGATGCACGAAGTTATGTACTGTTTCTCTGATCTTATTATTTCACTGATCATAATTATACTTTTCACTGCAAATGGAAAATTTTCTAGACTCTGCTTGATGGAAAATACAATAAGGATGTTCCCCAAGAGGAATCGAGGAGATGTAGAGTTTCTGAAAGTTATCAATTGATCCAATAGTAAGCATGTCTTCCTTTACAATAGCAACACTGCCCGGTAAAGAACCCAATGAAATCTTGTTCATAAAAAAAAACTCTGCACCACTCAGATTGAATTTAAAGTTATATAAATGCCCATCCCCAAGATCTTCAAAACACAGTCCGTGATCAGGTGGATAGTGTTGCAGTCGAAATGAATGTTTGAGAGCCACTGCTTAAATTGCTAACAAATGATTTCACTGGAACTTCTTCATCTGATACGGGTGGTTGGAGTGCTGTATAATTGAAGGCATAAGAAACCGAAGAGGACGTTGCATACCTCCCGTCCCATAGTCCAGTAGCATCGTCTCGAGTGTAGAGTCAGGGCTCTGAATACCACTCATGCCTACCGACATTCACCACAACAGATATAGTTTGATGACGATATTCAACGATCATAAATTCTAACAGAGCTCCTTCCCCAACAGATAACTTGGATAAAATAGCTATAAAATCTTCGACTTATGTGAATTCCTCCCCTCTAAATTTTTGAATGATGGCATGGTGAAGAACACCGGATCTGTAACAAGAATTCTTGTCTCCATAGGAAAAGCCTCTCTCACAAGCTGTTCGATCTCTCGCCGAAACCCTAATCGACATGCCTCATCAAATCCTTTGTGAACAAGGGTCATCTGAAGTGTGCCTCGAGGAATATGGAATGCAACTGTTACTTTCATGATCACATCGTCAGCACAGGTGTCATTATCGTTGAATAGGGACACCTTCCCACCAGAAACAGACGTAACATAAGAATCATTCTTTGGCAAGACTATGCATGTGACTACTTCTTCTGAATTTGTGTCATTCATATCATTTCCATGGGAGTTTTCCTTCCATTACATAGAAATTATTCTACCATCTTTCTACCTGCCAGTCTGCGGTGTTCTTGTCCTTTTCATGGGTATTATGTTCCCTCTGCAGAGCTGCAGTTTTCATTTCCTTTCTTCTCGCCGGGCAATTCCTGTCCATTTGTTTCCACGGCCATGAACATGAGCAAAAATACTCCAAAGAGTGTCCCCAAATTTAACTTCTGTCTTTGATGGTGGCATGGGTGTTGGCATTCATCTTAGTTTAAGCATGGGCGCTAATGCTACATAGGTGGCTTTGCCTGTGAATTGACTGCACTTTTTTCATCTGAACTAGATGTCATGGGTGACCAGGAACGAAAGCCAGCGGGCGGAGATTAGCGAAGATGACCATAGGGAAAAGAACAATGGAAATGCTGATATTGTGGCCATCGTTGTCTCATCAGGAAGCCGAAAAATTGTATACAACCCCATTCTTATGTAGTCGAGACATCTTCGCGTTGTTAGCCAGGTAGGGCGTCATCGTTCCAGCCAAATTTTGTTATAAAGGAATGAACGTTTGATTGAGTTTTTTACCTTTTTCAATTCAGTTCTACGAAATCTCGAAGAAGCTATAAAAGCGTTCTCATGATAACCAAAGCCAAGCTGCAGATTCAACGATTTTCCATATGGGTGACTGCATTTAATCAGACTATAAATTACTCTGTTTGCAATCCGACTCTTTGCGGAAATGAAAATCAATGAGCTCATCCACATCCATAGTTTTCAGGGCTGCCTTCTTTTTCCTCACTTCCTATAGAAAAGTCCATTCGCCAAAGAAGTTCTCCATCAATGCCTGACACTGCATTCAACCAACCTCTACCATAAAAAAGAATAGCATTATCCTTGTCATTTTTTTAAATCCACCGGTACAGATAACAAGTTCTTAGAAGAACTTGAGCCCTCCAAAAAATGATTCCCACACCAATGAACCATCCAGAAGGTTTCATGCTTTTAGAAAACCTCTTGAACTGGACAAAGTAATGACATATTTTCCAAAGGCAATGTCAATTTCATCCACGACATCTATTTCTGCTAGCACGTGTCTCCAAAATATCTCGCCTCTACGTAGATTAAGAGATGAAACCACATTTTCTTCGATGGCCACTATAACATGCTTCTTCCCTTATTTTTGGCAGTCTCTTCAGCTCTATTTACAGGTAGAAGATGAATGTAGTGATTGACTCAAAATATTTGAGCAATTTGATTAAGCATAGCGGATCAAAACCTCTAGGCATGTATTGATCAGAAAAATACATATCATAGCAAATGGAATAAAGCCCACTCCCTTTGGTTTCAAAAATTGGATTAGCTGATCACTTGTAACTATTCAACATTAGCCACACTTGCAAGACCACTGCTATCTGAAGGTCATGCTTCCATTCTGTTGCA
>JZKD02S1993205.1:153774-178894 GCA_000966675.3 Picea glauca | reverse complement strand
CCACTTTCCTTGGTGTAGGAGTTTCCCTGATTTGACAACCTGATAAAGCTGGATCCTCTGCTGGTGAGTGCCCTTGTCCTGTGTGTCCACTATCTGATTAGTGGAATCATATTCCATGCATTTAGGGTTGAGATCTATTGGTGTCAACTGTTTTGCAATCTCTAAGGTGTCCAATAATGGTGGAAAATATGGCCAAAAGAGGTCCACATTGAACACTGGGTGCAAGCCAAGGAAGGGTGGAGTGTTGATCTCAAAAGCATTGATACCCACAGCCTTGGTGATAGTGTAACGCCCATAGCAAAGTGGGAAGAGCTTTCGATGGGGCCCTGTAAGGTGCTCTTTCTGCAAATGTAACCAGGCATTGTCTCCCACCTAAAACTGGTGCGGTACCTGGTGTTGATCATGGAGTTGTTTGTACTTAACATTGGATTTATGAAAAATCTCATGGCCCTGTTGGTGGATGTGCTGAATCTACTCAATGAATCTGGTGGCTTTGTCCTCCTCAGACTAAACATGGGAAGATTCTTCTTGTGTGGTTTCAAAAGGTAGTGCAACATCAATGAGACCCAAGGGTTGGAATCCCAACCCCACCTGAAATGGGATATCATCGGTGGAGCTATGGAGAGCCCTGTTGTAGCTATGTTTAACATAGGGAAGACTCTCATCCCATGTACATGTATTCTTAGAGTTCTACATTCGCAGGATGTGCACAATAATCTGATTGACTACCTCTATCTGACCATCGGTTTGGGGGTGGAAAGCAGTGGATTTAGTGAGCTTGGTGTCTAACAGTGACCAGAGACTCGACAAAAATGTGCTAAGGAACATGTTGTCCCAATATGAGGTGATGGTATGTGGTATCCAAAAATGGACCCACACCCATTCAAAGAAGAGATTGGCAGTATCTGTCATTTTGATGCTCTTATTGCAGGATGTGATAATGGCCATCTTTGAAAACCGATAAACCACCACAAATAAACAATCATTGTCGTGCTTGGTGGACAGAATGCCAGACATGTAATCCATCGAGATGGATTCCCAAGGCCTCTCGGGAGTAGGAAGAGAGGTGTATAAGCCTTGCTTCTTGATGGATGGCTTGGCAATGGCAGAGGCAGTGCAATATATGATATACTTGCTGATGTCTTGTCGAAGTTTTGGCCAATAAAAATGTTTCTATAGAACTACCACAGTTTTCTCCATGCCAAAATGTCCTGCCATCTGACTGTAGTGAGCCTCCCAAATCATATTTTCACGCTCGCTTGTGGGAACACAGAGGTGGCCTAGATGACATAACATTCCATCTTGTATGTGAAAATCAGTGACATTCACTCATGTACCCAAGATCTGATAGGTGGTGGAGAAGTCAAGGTCATGTTGATAAAGTTGGGGCCACTCAAATGCCTCATGCCCACATGAATGGAGCACTGTGGTGAGCACAACAATAGGAGGGGGATTGGGGCAGTCAACGACACGATTTGTGATCCTTGTTTTATATTTGATGTTGACATGGAACTGTTGTAGGTATGTGGACCACTTTTGATGGAGGTCGTTTTGCAACTTCCCATGTGTCTGTATGAACTGCAAAGGCTTGTGATCAATGTGGATGATTGTCTCCTTTCCCAGAATGTAATGTTTCCATTGACGGTAGGCTTGCACAATGGAATAAATTTCTTTGTCATAGGTGGGGTATTTCCAAACAGTATCTGAGAGTGTCTTACTATGGTATGCTACTAGATGACCATGTTGAGTGAGAACTGCACCTACAACATAGTCAGAGGCATCAGTCTCAATCTCAAACAGTTGTTGTAAATCAGGTAAGGAGAGTGTTGGAGCCGAGCACAAGCGATACTTCAGATCATCAAAATATTTTTGTTGTGCTTGTCCCCATGCGAACTTTTCCTTGCCACAACCCATTGGTTACTTGGCTAAGGTCCCATACAATATGGGAGAATCCCAACAAGAACCTGTAGTAGAAGTTGGCAAGTCCCAAAAAGCTCCAAAGCTCGGTTAGTGTGGTCGGGGCTGGCCAGTCATGAATGACTTGGATCTTAGCTGGATCCACATGTACCCCATGCTCATCAACAATATAGCCCAAGTATTGGACCCTGTTCATGCCAAAGGATCATTTTTCCAAGTTGGCATATAGCTTGTGTTGCCCCAGAGTGCCCAAAACCTGATGAATATGTTGCATGTTCTCCTCCCAAGTTTCGTTGAAGATGAGGATGTCATCAAGATATACCACCACAAAAGAGATGGTGAAGGGTATCAATACATCATCCATCAATCTCATGAAAGTTTCTGGTGCATTTGTTAAGCCAAAGGGCATGACCAACTATTCAAAGAGACCTTTTTTAGATTTGAAATTTTTCTTCCATACATTAGTTGGTTTGATGGGAACCTAGTGGTAGCCAGACTTTAGGTCAATCTTCCTGAAGAACTTTTCTCCTTTGAGTTGGTCAAGAAGGTCATAACTTCGGGGAATTGGGTACCTGGTTTGGACTGTGATTTTGTTTAATGCCCCGTAATCAATGTAGAGCCACCAGGTCCCGTCTTTCTTCTGCACCATCATAAGTGGGCTTCTGCAAGGGGATGAGCTGGTGTAGATGTGCCCCTTTTGAATAAAATCTTGGATCTAGCACTTGATTTTGTCATTTTCCATCAACGAGCGATGATATAATGGTCCATTAGGAAGCGGTGCACCGGCGGTTATATCAATTGAATGCTTGACTTGGCAGTGCGTCAGTACCCCAGAGGGTGAGGAGAAGATGTCTCTATGCTCTTCCACAATACCATCGACTTGCTTCTACTGCAAAGAGAGGCTTTGTGTAGAGGTCACAGATGTGGCGGCGCCCGTCTGCTTACTGCGAGCATGGATCACAAAGAAGATGAACTTCCCGGTATGTGAAATTACCTTACTGCATTTCTTAGCAGAGATTAAAGAAATAACGGTAGGCGACGCGACCTCTGGTATCTTGTACAATTGCCTACCCAAAGTAATAATAATACTACGGGGTCTAGACTCATACAAAACATGTCGCTTCCACAAATATGGCTAGCCTAAAAGAACATCACAAACTTCAAGGGGAGCAATATCACACAATACCTTGTCTTTGAAGGGCTTGATGTTGTAGGGTAGACGACATTGTTGTCTGACGTGGATTTCTCATCCTTAGTGAAGCTAATCGATAGTGTAGGGCTGCGGGTGCGGTGTTATCGACAGGTCCAACCGCTTGACGACCCCTCCTGAAATTAGGTTCTTCTAACTGCCACTATCGACAATGAAATGTAGAGGAGTCCCCTTTACCCACATCTATGAGTGAAAGAGGTGTTCCCCTTCCTTTGGTTCTTCTAGTTCACTTGGTTGGAATTTGGTGGTAGTGACAGTGGAACTAGGTTCGACATCGATGATCCGCTTCCCACTTTCTGGATTTGATTTAGAGTTAGAATCTGCCTCTGACTCGGAAGATTTCATGTTGTCCATCAGTGACTGCTTGGAGTGACATTCTTTGGTGTTGTGCCAAGGGATTTTATGGTATTCACACCATTTTCTCGTGTCCTTCGACTTCTCATTACCCTTCTTGGGTTGCGGCTTGGACTGGTTGTCCTGAGAGCGACCATCTTTTCTCTATCCCTTGTTTTGTGGATTGGGGCTTCCTTTTCCCTCCTTCGGCTGTGAGGAGTTTGCAGATCCAAACTGTCGCCTCTTCTGCTTAAATTTATGCTCGATCTTGATAGCATATCTATAAGACACACCTAATGATGCGATGTCGAGAAAATCCATTTTTATTTGAATGTATCTATGCAGACAACCGTAGTATTTGAACACTAGATGCCGTTCAGAGTCTTTGATACCCAATTTGGTGTGCAGGGTATGGAAAATATTTGTGAAATCTAGTACAGTCTGATCGCTTTCCTCACGCAGTGTGGTCCATCTTGTGTACTGGTCCTCATAGCTTCCAACAGGGTATCACTGTGCTTTAATGGCATCCCTGAAGGAATCCCATGTGGGGGCGACCAAAAATATTGCAGATTCCTCTATGGCCCTTTTCTCAGAGTAAGTATCCCACCAGTCCTTAACATGGGGAACGACCTTGAGGAGTGAAAAAGTAATCTTTTCCCTATCGGAAAAATTTTGGACCGAAAAATACCCTTCGAGCAGATTCAACCATTTTTATACAACATCTGCATCTATCAGTCCTTCAAATAATGGAATATAAAAATTTACTTGTACCTTGAAGGGGGTTGCATGGCCACTTGATGAAGATGCATCTCCTGTGGGTGTGGGAAGCCACCAAATGATTTGTGCAAAGTTGTCCATCATTTCGTTCCTTTGTCGTGCAAGAGCTTCCTTGAGCAACATTTTAAAAGGATCTCATGTTCCATCATCTTTCTTCTCATCCCCCATGGGTTGTTGTTGGGCTCAGCGTGGCCGATCTTGCAAAGGCTCGACTGGTTCGAGTCCCAACTTCTTGTACCCAGATCTTGTCGGGGATATGCACGAAGAAAAATAAATGAAGAGCATACCACTCTAATACCACTGATCCAGATTTATGAGCAAAACAAAAGGAATAACAGACTAAATAAAATAACACAAAGATACATAGAACAACAAAAGATATACAGTGAACAATAACTTCTATTGAAGAAATAAAATAAGCTGAAATTGTAAAACTGCATAACTAAAAACAACTTGCTCGAATGGTGGTAGCTATCTCTGAGAAGAGATGTGGCTGCTACGCACATCTATCTGAGCAAAATGATTACAATGAGGCTCCAGAGGCCTTTTTTAACATTACTCATGACTGCCAAAAACCTAGGCATCCAAAAACCTAACCCTAGGAGATGAAACGACAAAATTTATGTGGGCCTCGATGGGTAAGTTGGTACCTCAACTTCCCGGGGTCGTAACTTTTGCATACGACCTTTGTTTTAGGCGCGTGATAGCCCGTTGGAAAGGTATTTTCGAGAACTACACATTATGTCATCAAACTTTTACTTTGTCTATATTTTGAATATGGAAAGCCAAAAAAACTTTGTTTAGGGCCCCAAAACGGCCCTAGAAGTACATAAATATGTACTGACATGAAAACTTCCAAAATAAACCAGTTGGATTAAGTGGGAGGCCACCAATATCCACCTAGAAGTTGTGTAGGGATTTATACATCCCCGAAAGTGTATAACTCACAATTACAAAGAATTACAGAAGAACGTGCTGAACTAACAATTGTCAAAAGGAACCAGTTGGAATAGGTGGGTGACCACCAATATCCATATGATATGATTAATATGTTAATTTAAGTTTTAAAAACTTTAATTTACACTTGTGACATTGTCAATAATTACTACTATTACTTTTATTCTCAAAACAATGAATAATAATACAATAAACAATCTCACTAATTTTGTCAAGATATTTAGCATATGATGGATTATCGATACTAGACTATACAAAGCTCCATCATGAATATAAAAACTGTAAGAATACAACAACATGCAATATTTATGATTTATGAAACAAAGCAAAAGGAAATTAAGAATATGAATGTGGCTTTTAACACCAATAAATCCAAACAATAACACTAGTAGTGGATGTTGGTTTCATCTTCATGCCGAGAGACTTCACAACTTCCATGACCATCTCCTCCACAATTGTGTTCGCTAATTTCAAATTCGAGTAGGAGACACAACGAGGAGATGTAAGCTTTGAGGACTTGGCTAAACTAACTGCGTCACTCCATTTACAACACACCCCATTGTTTACAGCTAGTAAACCCCTATACGCGAAGTGTCGTGCACCAGCAACCCTAGCTCTCACTTGTAAACTTTTTTTTAATTGTTTATTTTCATTTATGGGCAATGACCCTCCTCTTCATCATCACTTACACTTATCCTATCTCTCCTTAAATGTAGGAAGATGACTTTTCAAATTCTGCCTTTTTCTTATAAAAGTATATTATACCTATCATTAATAAAAAAATTCTATAAAATATCTAAATTTTTATAAAAAATTATATTACATTTACCATTAATAAAAAAATCATATAAAATCTATAAATTTTTATAATAAGAGAATTAAAAATAAAAAGTAAACATTTTGATTTTCATAATAAAAAGAATATCAATAACAAAAATATTTTTAAAATAAAATAAATTATTAATTTTTATAATAAGAGAATTAAAAATATAAAGTAAACATTTTGATTTTCATAATTAAAAAAATAATATCAATAACAAAAATATTTTAAAAATAAAAATAAATTATGCATATAATTAGTATGAATAAAAAAAATTCCATTATTAAGATATATTAAATCATTAATGAAAATTTCCAATAAAATATTTAAATTTTTATAACAAAATAATATAAATTTTAAATTTTTATAATAGCATAATATATAGATAAGACATTTTAATTTTCGTAATAAAAAGAATATCAACAATAAATTTTTATATATATATGTAATTAGTATGAGTAAATGTAGTAATACAAATATATATGGATTGGTTTAACATTACTAATTATTGGTAGTGTGTTTTAGTCATCTTGTCCATTGGATGGTAATTTGCAAATCAAGATACACACCAAAAACTATTTTGCATTAGGTATAATCACAATATAAATACAATTATAAGTAGTTTAAGATGGTTATCTTAACTACACAATCTATATAGTTGAGAGATTACTCAAATCCAAACCAATTATATTGTAAGCATTATTCCAGCACCCTCCTGTAATGCTTACATTACAAATGTTATATCATAATTACAATACTCAAATTTCAACATAGATATTTGTCTTGATATGCTCTTCATCAACACTCCTATCCACTTGAAATCTCTTTCATCTCCACAACTTCGAGCTTCCCTTTCAACTCATTTAAGATAACAATGCTTCTCGACCTCCTGAAGGACAATCTCGATACTGAATTATCCTATGGATACACTACCATCTGTGAAATTCCCCCGAAAAGAAAATTTTTCCAGTTATATAGGACGGTGATATGATTACTGGATATTTTCAACAATCAATCATACAACTGACCTTTTTAAACACATCTACAACAATATACCATGTAACTAATGATCTTGAAGCACCGAAGTACAGCAAGAGTCTCCAACATATAACAGACTATGCATAACCAAACTGATGATATGTTCTTGTGGCACCAAAGTACGTCAAGAACAACTGATTTGAACTATGTTATTTTGTACAATTATCTATGTTATTCTGTACAATTATTGGTTCTGGATAACATAATTTTTACAAACAAAATATATTCACAATAATTAATATAACTATTACTATAGCTGCCTGTCTTTGCTTCTGATGGACTCCCCGAGAACAATGCTTTGAATGTCCATTAATTCTGTCACCACCACCATTCATATAACAAAAATATCAAATAAAACACATAGGCAAGGATCCACGCTGGTCTCCTTGCAATCGTTGATCCCAGAAAGGTCTTTCATTATTCATATTCTCAAGTTTCTATACATCAATTTCCACCTGAAGTTATTTTATTTGGGCATTCATTGAATAAAGCACTGTTATTTCAAATCAATTTCACGTAAAAGTATTTGTATGAAAAAAATGCTCATTCCTCTGAGAAAGAAGCAGATACCACAGTCTAGGCTAGATGTAGATATGATGCTTTCAGTGGATCTGCACGCTTTAGTGATTCAAATTTGATTTCCAACAACACTCTCATGGACAAACCAATAGTTGTGGTTGTTTTAATCTTGGAATGGTGGCGCCTCCTTTCTCACTGGACAATGGACAACTAACACAAATAGATGGATTGTGAATCCTTCTCACACTCAAACAAACATTCAAAACTCACACATCAAACTATTCTACTTTAATTTTCATGGGCTCTCCCGTAAGGGAGATAAGCCCAGAGCACTCAGCTCTTATACCAATTTACAAATCAAGATACACACCAAAAACTATTTTTCATTTACTTATAATCACAATATAAATACAATTACAAGTAGCTTAAGATAGATAGTTATCTTAACTACACAATCTAGATAGTTGAGATAATCTCTCAACTATCCGTAACAAACTCAAATCCAAACCGATTCTATTGTAAACATTATTCCAACATGGTAGATAGTGTAGTATCCAATGGACATGACAGGGAAAATAAGATACACCATTAATCATTGGTAATGTGTTTGGAAAATAACTTTGACTGCAGCACAGTCCAAACTTATAAGTTTTGTATTTTCTTGGGGTATTTTTTCCCACCAAGTTTCTCTGAAATCCAGTAAAAAATTGTTGGAAATACATATTTAAGTGGTTGAATTTGTACAATTTGAGTGTCCCATAAGTTCTTAAAGAGTTGCATCCATTTATTTATTTAACAGAAAATTGGGATTTCACCAACAATTATATGATTTTTAAGATGATTGCACAAAATAAAAAAATAAAAATATTTAAGCTCATACTTTCTACCACGATATCACCACCATATTTCAACTGTGTATTGTCTCGAGAAACATGTGTGAAAATTTGACAAAAGATTCTAATTCACTTTTTTAAACAATGATATTTGAAAGAAACTAATGATATTTCTGGCCTGATTGACATGTGGATATCGTTCCAAAATCTCATTATTAAGAAACATCAGTTTGTGGTGGATTTAATGGGGAAAAATCTTTGGGGTAAGGTTCTGAAATTCTCATGGAACTTTGATTGTGTGAAACTCAGGTTACCCCTGAAAATCTAGCCCGATTCAGGCCCATTTTTTTGCCTGAAAAACGGGTCTGTTGGCTTCCGAGTTAGCCTACTCCAATTAGATCCTAGAAAAAATGGAACACACCATAAATTTGAGTGATCCGTAGTCGTCTTGTACATCATACAAGACTGCATTAATGGCATTTTACAGGGATAATATCCTTCCAAAATAAATAACCTTTCATTTAATTGGCCTATTCTACTTCCCCTTTTCTAATTCAGAGCCACCAATGTTTAGCGGAGAAGAGGAGCTTCGTGGAGGGAGGACGATGGAAGAGGTGGAAGAGGAGTACTCATGCCCAACAGGGTTATGAAAGGTACAACCAGGTCTAAGTCAAAATACAATAAGGGTAAGGGGAAATGTTGGTTTTGTGGAAAATCTAGGCATCTCAAGAAGGATTGTTGGAAAAGACAACAAGCATCCAAAGAGGACTCTACAAAAGAAGCAAATTCAGCTACATGTATGGTTGATGAAGTTTTGTCTGTCTGTTGTGTCTCTCCACCTGTGTTCACATAGAAGGTGCAGGGTGGTGATGGTTGAGTCACCGTGAAACAATAATAATAATAAAAAATTGTACTTACTTTGGAGTTGTATAAATTATTGATTGCATGTAAATGGGCATATGTCTGTAAGACTTGGATAGGCATGTGTACCTCTGGTTTATCAGGTCACCTATGAAAAGTATATATGTAGATTTAGGTAGATTGTATATGTGGGGGGGCATGTATGTTGGGTTAACCTTGACTCGGTGAAAGAGTTAATGAGTTAAATCTGTTTTTAGGTCAAAGCAGGTGGTTTTTCGGGTCCATGTGTTTTGGGTATCCCGTGGTATTATGTCCATGAATTGCATGTAATGAAGCCTATAAAAGGATTTGGTGAAATCCATTGTAAATGGGCCTGGAGGTAAGTGGTGAAGGCTTACTTGGCTGGTTTGGCCAGATCTGGTCAAAGTTGTTCGAATGCAAAGTTCGAGGTGGAGCAGTGTGTCCAGTTTAGAAAGGTGGGTCTGTAGAAAGGTTGATGTATTGGCAGGTCAATCAAGTGTTTGAGAATATATGATGAATGTAAGTTCATATCCATGGAACTTGGAAAGTATTGCAAGGAAGTTGGGATCGAATAGGCATGTTCAATAATACCAAGTTGCAGCAATAGTTGTGGACATAAGAGATTGTGCTATCTGGTAACTCGGTCACCATCAGTTGCAAAAGAAAGGAAGATTCAAGAAGAGGTATGAACATTCCATCTGGTAATTACTCAAATGTGAAATTATTCGGTTGTGATGCTTGTTATCAACATTCTAAGTAGGACCCAGATCAAACATGTATATTTTTGATATGGTGATGATGTTAAGGGGTGCAGACTGTGGGATCCTACTACCCATAGAATCAACATGGACAGAGATGCAATGTTTGATGTATCTCCTTTTATAAAATTAAACATGGTAAATATGAAAGGTTCAAAGCATGTCTAGAAGAAGAAAGGCATTTGGAAGGTATTGATTTCCATGAAAGTTTCTCACCAGTTGTTAAAATATTTTTTCTATTCATGTTGTGTTAGCACTGGTTGTGATAGTACAACTAGATGTTAAAACTATTTTACATGGATTTTTTTGGATAAGGGGATGTATATGGAACAACCATAACGGTTAGTTCAGAATCGAAATAGAAGATTTGTTTGAAAACTCAAAAATCATTGTATGGCCTGAAGCATGCTAGGAAAATGGTACAAGATGTTTGATTCCTTCATGGTGAGCCAAATTTTACAAGAAGTGAGTATAACCATTGTGTTTATGGTATATTCATTATCTTGGTGTTATATGTTATGCTTGTTGCAAGCACAAGCATGGTTGAGGTCAACAGGTTGGCTTAGTTGGTTAGGACGTTTGTTATGAAGGATCTGGGAGCAAAAAAAAATCTCGGGCATGGAAATACACAAAGATAGGAAATATGGTAAGCTTGTTTATCACAACAGAAGTATGTGGTGAATATACTCAAGATATTTAGGATGAATAATGTGAAACTGGTAAAATCCCTTTGGCTTTCCATTGTAAGTTCTCTTCAGGTTTATGTCCTAATTAATGAAGAAGAAAAGGGTTATATGTCTCGAGTATTATATGCTAGTAGGAAGTTTGATGATTGCGATGGAGAAATGGTTAGCATTTCACATGCAGTTGGTGTTGTCAGTAGACACATGGAAAAACTGGGTCAGGAGCATGGAAATGGGTGCTTCAAACACAAAAGCACAAGTATCACCTACAGTGGTTGCAGTGATTTGGTCTGTGGTTATGATTCATGATATTTGTACAATTGCATCGGTTTATTAGACAGGTTAATGATGGAGACATAATGGTCCATGCTGGAGTGAATCGTGCAAGCATGTTCATGTAACGATATTGTCAAAGAAGTTGTGGAGCTATGATGGTGTTTGGATTCTCTTGCAGAAAAGGTGATGAATTAAGGGCATGATATATCAAGTAAATTGTTGTCAAGGTGGATATTTTTGGAAACATGCCAACGGATTTCCTCATGTGGTCACAGGCACATGCAATGCAGCTATGTTAATGCGCATGCATGTAATCTAGTTATGAATTGTTCATGTAACTTTGTGATCTATTCATGATCAGTCTGTGTAACTGAGTGATAGATGTTATATATACAAGCATACCCATATATGTGTGAGTGCAATGTGTAGTGAGTGTGTGAGAGAAAGATGCAGTACTGAGGTGTTGTGTGTATGAGAGGAGAGGATGGTTTTATGCCTGGGTTGGCTATTGTAATTCTCCCTTGAATAAAAGAATATCGATTATCATTTCCCGTGTTTTTTTCCCACATTGGGTTTCCACATAAATCACTGTGTCAATTGTGTGATTGCTATTGTATTGTCTTTCCTT
The DNA here is from genome assembly GCA_000966675.3 of Picea glauca. Lineage (NCBI taxonomy): Eukaryota > Viridiplantae > Streptophyta > Pinopsida > Pinales > Pinaceae > Picea > Picea glauca. The sequence continues at coordinate 167,263 of JZKD02S1993205.1, read as the reverse complement.
TGATGTTCACAATTTTATGCTATGTTTATGCTCTGTTTTTCTTCCACTGCCCAACAGTGTGTAATCCTCTCACCTAAGCATTCTTGAAACTCCCCCCCATGTCATCCATAGAGGTCCTTCTGACGAAAGGCATTGTGGTCTAGAATGTGGGAAATCAAGAGACCTACAAAGTGGTCGTTGTGGGATTGTCCCGTGGGAGTAATGTAATGATAGTGGAAATCTATGACTCCTATGAAAAGTCATGGGGTTTTGTTGGACACCTGCCTGAGAATTTGGATAATTTTGGTCTATCGCGGGGTATTGTTTTGTGTGATGGCTTCTTCTACTGTATAATAGTCAATCATGTGGTCAGGATGGGTGTTTTGAGTTTTAGCATCCGAGAAGAGGGTACTTCCATTTTTACACCGTTTCAAGAATTAGCTAATGGCTATACCATGTGGGCTAAGTTTCTCACATGTGGGTCGTGGATTCTACTTGCTGGGGGAGTAGGCCAAAAGAGAGGCTCTTCTATGTACACTGTGAAGAAGATTATTGAGGTAATTTTGTGGGAGTTTCACAAGGAATCAAACTTGAACTCTTCCTGTTGGAAGGAGATCGCAAGGATGCCTCCATCACTGCGTGAAGTGTTTCATAGGAATTCATATTTTGATTCGTTTGAGTGCGTAGGAGTGGGAGATTGCATGTGCTTCACATCTGGTCTATGTATGGATGTAGTTGTTTACAATTTAAGTGAAGAGACATGGACTTGGCTTCCAAAGCGCACAACTATAGATAGAGGGTATGGGCATCCGCATGTCATGGCCTTTAAATTTAGGCCCAATATGAAGGCCGGGTTCTAATTCTGTATGAGTGGAATGTGCACAGGCTTGTTCGTGTTAATATATGCATGTTGAAATCGTAGGAACTCTAATATTGTGTATTTCTGGCTATAATCAATTCTTTGTTTTGTATTATAGGGAACCAATGTGAACCTGGGAATCCTTCAGGGATGCTATTAAGGAACAATACTACCCTCTCGGAAGTTATGACAACTTGTATACCAAATGGACCACACTGTGGCAAGAAAGGGACCAAGCAGTGCCAGATTTCACAAATATATTCTATATCCTGTGCACCAAGTTGGGTATCAAAGATTGAGAGCGACATATGGTGCTCTGCATAGATACATCCAGAACGAAAAGGAATTTCTGGATATATTTTCCTTGGGAACGACCTATCGATATGTTGTCAAAATCGAGAAGAAGCTCAAACAAAAGACACGACAATTTGGGCCTGGGAACCCCTCATAGCAAAAACTAGGAAAGGGTAGCCCCAACCTACAAAATAGAGGACAAAGAAAATATGGAAAGTATCAGGACAACCAGTCCAAGCCGCAAGCAAATAAGGACACTGGAAAGAAAAATAAGGATATCGGGAAATGGTGTGACTTCCATAAGAGCCCTTAGCATAACACTGTCGATTTTCGGTCAAAGCAGTCGCTGGTGGCCAAAGTGAAAGCCTCTGAATCAGACGCGGGTTCTAACTCTGAGTCAGAACTAGAAAGGGGAAGACAGATCATTGATGTGGAACTCAATGCCACCATTGCTACCACCAAGATCCAGCCTAGTGAACGAGACGAGCTAGAAGAATGCAAGCTCCTTTTCCATTCACAGATGTGGGTAAAAGGCACCCTGCTGCACTTCATCGTTGATAGTGGTAGCCAGAAGAACGTCATCTCAACAGAGTTCTTCAAGCGACTGGCCCTGTCGACAACGCCGCACCTGCAACCCTACACCATTGGGTGGCTTCGCCAAGGAAGCGATCTCCGCGTCATCCAACAGTGTTGACTGTCGTACATCATCAAGCCCTTCAAAGACGAGGTATTTTGTGATGTTTCTCCTCTCGAATTTTGTAATGTTCTTTTGGGACAACCTTATTTATGGAAACGTCATGTTGTATATGAGTCTAGGCCTCGTAGTATTATTATTACTTTGAACAAGAAATTGTACAGGATACCCGAGGCAGTCCCTCCTAGTGCTATTTCCTTGATATATTCCAAGCAATGTAGGAAGGTCATATCTCTGATTGGGAAATTTGTCTTCTCCGTGATTCACTCCCAGAGTAAGCGAAATATCCCAACCACATCTGGGGCCTCAAAAATTGATCTCTCCACACAACAAAATAAAGTGGATAAGGTCATGGAAGAATACTCATATATCTTCTCCTCTCTTACCGAGGTACCTCTACACTTCCAGGTCAAGCATCCCATCAATCTGACCCCAGACGCACTGCTACCCAATGGGTCAGTCTACCACCTATCTCTATTAGAAAATGAGGAGATCAAGAGGCAGATCCAAGAACTGCTCCACAAGGGGCACATCCGTCCTAGCTAATTGAGTTGTGGGAGCCCAATCATGCTGGTGTAGAAGAAATATGGGACTTGGCAACTCTGCATTGATTACCGAGCCATGAATAAAATCACAGTCTGGAACCGGTACCTGATTCCTCAAATCGATGAACTCCTTGATCAACTCACATGGGCCAAATACTTCAGTAATATTGATCTGAAGTCTGGCTACCACCATGTCCCAATAGAACATATAGATGTATGGAAGACCGCCTTCAAGTCAAAATAAGGTATTTTTGAATGGTTGGTCATTCCCTTTGGTTTGAAAAATGCTCCAACAATGTTTATGAGGATGATGGAAGATATCCTGTGACCTTTCACCAGTAATTTCGTAGTGGTGTATTTGAATGACATCCTCATCTACAACAAGACTTGGACGAAACACTTGCAGCATATTCAGTAGGTTCTACACACCCTGCGATAGCACAAACTATATGCAAACTTGGAAAAATACTCCTTCGGCATGGACATAGTCCATTACTTAGGCTACATCATTGATCAACATGGTTTGCATGTGGATCTAGCCAAGATCTAGGTCATCCATGGCTGACCAGCCCCAACCACAATTACTGAGATTTAGAGCTTCTTGGGCCTCACCAATTTCTATCGCAGGTTCGTGTTGGGATTCTCTCATATCACATGGGCCCTCAGCCAAGTAACCAGGGGTGGTGGTAAGGAAAAATTTGTGTGGGGCATGTCCCAACAACAAGCCTTTGATGACTTGAAGCAATGTTTGTGCTCATCCCCAGTACTTTCATTACCAGACCTGCAACATCCCTTTGAGATCAAGATGTGGGCGTCGTTATCACTCAACATAGCCACCCCATGGCGTATCATTGTGAGACACTATCAGATGTTGTCCATAAGTACCCTACTTAAGACAAAGAAATTTAATCCATTGTGAAATCCTACCGCCAGTGGAGACACTACATTCTGGGGAAGGAGATAGTCATCCACACTGATCACAAGCCACTACAGTTCATGCAAACCCAAGTCAAATTGAAGAATGACCCACAACACTTTCACCTCAACATAAAGTATAAAACAGGAAGTACCAACCGAGTTGTTGATTTCCTTAGCCAACCTCCAGTCGTGACACTCACCACAGTGCTATAATATTGCAGCCATGAGACCTCTGGATGGACCCACCTCTATGACATAGACCTTGACTTCTCCACCACCTACCAAATTTTGGGAGCAAAATTAGCGATCGCTAATTTCCATCTACAGGACGAGATGTTGTGTCGTCTAGGCTATCTCTGCGTTCCATCAAGTGAGCACATGAAGATTATTTGGGAAGCTCACTACATTTGGGTTGCATGACACTTTGGCATCGAAAAGATAGTGGTAGTGCTAAAAAAACATTTCTACTGGCCGAAACTTCAACAGAATGTCAACAAGTATATCAGGTCCTGCACCACCTGTGCTATTTCCAAACTGACCACTAAGAAACAGGGCATGTACACCCCTGTTCCTACTCCTGACAAGTCGTGGGAATCCATATCAATGGACTATATGTCAGGCCTCCCATCCACCAAGAGGGGAAATGACTGTGTTTTTGTGGTTGTTGATCTCTTTTCCAAGATGGTGATTGTGGTCGCTTGCAAGAAAAACATCACTACAGAGGCCACTGCCAAGCTCTTCTTTGAATGCGTCTGGGTACACTTTGGGATCCCACAAACCATTTTCTCAGATCGGGACAATCAGTTCCTTAGTACATTCTGGTCAAGCCTCTGGTCACTGCTAGATACCAAGCTCACCAAATCCACTTCCTTCCACCCCCAGATGTTACGAGGAAAATCTCTCTATGGCTAGGGTGAACCACAACAGACAGGTATGACTACAAAAATCAACTCAATTCCAACATATGTTATATAAACTAATGTGCAAGAGAGATAAGAAAGAGGCCTACCTCGTCCAAACGTTTGATGATGTCCACCATTGAGCACTTTTACCCAAATATTTATACTTGCAACAAGTTCTCAACAAACAAGCACAGAAAACATATAGTGATAATACAAAAGGTTAGTACATTAGATAGCATAATCCATTAATATACAAAACAAACATGCCCATGGATAATAAATCATATGTTTGAACGATATCAATTGGATGGGAAAGGAGTATTTCTATTAATAAATGATCAACAACAGTGAAAACAATACAGACTTCTGTGTTAGCACGGTTCAAAACCGAGAAACCAAGTTCCTTCTAGTTGGGCCTCCACCACTTCAATCCTCCACCAAAGGCAAGCTCATAGAAGGGAGACAATGAGGTTCTCCATCAATAAGGGAAGAGCTTGGTGGCTAAACACTGTGTTCAGACTTAAAGGACAAAGGGATGCAGACTCAATATGAAGTAATAATTTCTCTAGAGTAACTTTTCTCTCAAAGTTGAATTCTCTCTCCTTTTCCATAGCTTGGAATTGGGCTCTTTATAGCCTTCAAAATGAAACTGAAAGGCCGATTTGGAACGTTTCTAGTATATGGAAAGCCAAGGATCAGAGATCTCCTATAGTGACATGGAAACCCAACATTTAATTTTGATTTTCTGGAACAAATTGCGATGTACACGGGCTGTAGTGGAGAAACCTGCATATACGCTTGCTGTATAAGGTGCAAGATGCGTACAAGTGGAAAATTTTATATTTTTGTCTCTAGATTTATCAATTAGGGAAAGTGAGTCTGCATAGGGAAATGGAGTAAGGCCCTCTCTGCAAGATTTCATAGGGTGAGGCAAATCTTGCTCTAATATATGCCCCCTAATGTGTGAGGTCAGAGGAGTATCTGCGATGGCTGAAATACATTATAAATAACCCAGGAGTGGAGTGGTAGAGAACCATCTGGACGAAATCAATTGCTTATTACATTCTGCACTGACTTTGCATACATGGCTGCTAAAAATAAACTGCAGATCCATGTGAAAAATATACCAAATAAGTGTTTGTGGCCATGAATAGGAAAATACAAATGCGGTTATATGCCAATAGCTGTCATAGTCATGAACAAGGCCCACTAGAACCAATTTGAAGATATCTGTATACCATGGAGTACAATTTGATCTCCCATGATCACTTAAGTCATATAGTTACTGGTCCAATGAAAAGGAAGCAACAACTCAGGAAAGCTACGACCACATAGTGATGTCTTCAAGTCTTCTACACAATCCGCCAAAGGTGCAAGTCTACATCATGTGAATAAAGGAGTTGAGGTCGAACACAATGAGACCTCGTTTGATTACCAGTCATTGATGTATACTGTTAACAAACATGAGACATCCTACCGATAATGAAAGTAGGTATCAAGGCACCGAGTACATTCTTACAAGTGTGAATATGGGAGTTGGTGTCGAACACCTGAAGAATCCATCGATTAGGGGAAATTGATGTATTACCAACTATCGATGGCGAGAGAGCTTGCCACTAATGATTGCAAGCCTCAAGGTACTCATAAGACTCTAGGCCTCATTTCTAGAGTAAATGGGTTGATGTCGATGGAAAGAGACCCGCTAAAAGGAGAGCATTAAGGCATCTCTCATCAGTCAGCAGGAGGTACAAAGCAGGAGCTTTATGATTTGGTGGAAATTGGACGAAGACCAAGTTCACTAACCAACGACCCTGTTCATCTTTCATGTGTGCCAAGTGCAAGTGGTACATGAAAAAGACCCTCTGAATAGATGCCAATGATGAAAACTGCTGACAAAGGCGAGGAAACCACCAATAAGGCTAATGGCATCCAAGACACTACACGAATCCCAATGTGTGAATAGATGTCTTACCGTCGAACACAAGGGAAACCACCCAGTCAATGACCAATGATGAAATTTTGATTGTTGGGTTCAAGATTACCTACCAATGATGAAAGTAGGGCTAGGGTGCATGATATGACTAAAGTATCATGTGATTCTGGGAAAAACTGAGGGTATGGCCGATATGAAAAGTCAAGAGTTCTGAGGAGTGGTTGACACAAGTTGATAGAATTCCTTTGAATAAGACCATGAGACATATGGTGGACTCTGGTAGCATAGACCCAATGATAAAATCATGAGATGCAGGAGGCATAAATGAAGTTCTTTGTAGGGACTGGAAGTGTAACCAGTCAATAGAGAAGACTCGGTAATGAGCTCAACTTCCTAAGGCCATGCTAAACCCAAAATTATGATGAATGGACTCAAATAACTTTGTTCTCTATTCAAAGGCGACATGATTTTTGTTGATACAAGATAATACTCCCTTCCCGCCCGTCTTTTTCTGTTTTTTCATAAAAAATGAATGCTATGATACAGAGGAGGAAACGAGTGTCACAAGTAAGAAAAACTAGTTCCAGCAGTGGAACATACCTATGCTCAATGCAGGAAAGTGCGTGTGGGAGATGGACACTCGGGGGAATTCCCTCCTAGGTATAGGGTGTCAATATTGAGAAGGATATAAGCAAGGCTTTGCTTGGTTGAGGATGTAAAACTGTTGAGGCAAACAATTTATAACTCAAAGCGAGAACCGGCTATAGGATCAATACTGCAAGCAGGGGCATGAGATGCAATCACAACTTACGCCAAAAAATGTCCTTTTTTATGTCTTTTAGTATACTTGGTGTGAAAAAAGGATAAACTTGTGCCAACAGACGTCTTTTCAAAACCAATTTACGAGTGTGAAAAAGACAAGTTCACTCAGTGATCTTTTCACTTTTTGGTAACGAGTTGGAAAATATCTTAACTAAGACTCATGACCTTTCAAATCCAATTTAACGAGTGTGAAAGAGACAAATCACTCAACAATCTTTTCATTTTTTAAACGAGTCAAAAAAGATCTTAAATCAGACTCGTGGATGTTGTTCTAAGAAGCATATAATGGGGGAGGCCAAGGCTCCCGTGTAGGACTTCTGTGAAAGGTCAACAACTTACGAAGAGCTGACACAAGCTTGGGAAAACTTGAAGCTTTCCATGTCGAGGAGGATAAAATACTTGCAGAGGTTACTTTATCTACAATATATCAACGAATGCCCCTTATCTAGAAGGGTGTAGAAGAAGGGATTCGAGGCTCTACAAGGTCATTCCAATCAAAGGAAGCCACCCTAGGACTTGGAGGGAGAATACTCGAAGAGAGTGGAATGCTCCCTAGTGAAGAAAGTACATAACAAGAAATTCTAAAGACATGGTCGAAGGACGCATCACCCTCCAAAAGAAGAGTGGGATTGACGAAATATTGCATCGACTATGTCACTTCTTAAGGCTTGCCAATCTCTGAGTGAAGAGTGGGATCGGATAAATATTTCATCGGCATGACCACTTCTTCAACTGTCGATTGAATAGGATGTGAGACAACAAGGTCAAGAGAAGCATCACCTCCAAAAGTACGAGTGGTGTCAGTCGAATATTGCATCGTCACGACCGCTAGTTGAACAGGATGCAAGACAACAAGGTCAAGAGATGCATCAGCCCCTAAATGAAGATGGGTGTCAGCTGAAGATTGCATCGGAATGACTAATGTATGAACCAAAGAAGGTTGGAAATCCAAAGATGACTTAGAACCCGAAGGGCCCCCAGGAAAGGACCACGCTTCTTGTACCACAGCAGTAGCAGGGCACAAATGAATAAGGTGATTTCCTTTGCAAATCCTACAAAGAAACTTGGGATTACATCTAAGACGTCTATGCTTCTCAATCATATGAATGCCTCCAGCATGACTTGCAGTGGTTGGTGACATGCTCCCAACATGACTTGCAGAGGCTAGTAGCAAATCTCCAACATGACTAGAAGAGGTTGGTGATGAATCCCCAACATGAATAGCAGAGGTTGCTGATGTGTTTGCAGTGTGACTAGCAGTGACTAGACTTGTTCCCCCAGCATGACTTGCAGCGGCTAGTTGCAGGTCTTCAACATGACTAGTAGAGGTTTTCGACCCATCTCCAACATGAATCACAGAGGTTGGTGATATAATTCCAGTATGTGGCTGACCCTCTGTTATCGGATAAATCGGTAGGTGCGGACACTAATAGATCTCCCTAGATCCACCTAGATCTAGAACAAAGCAAGACAGGACATGACTCTTTCCCTAGGATTTGACTATTGAATTGACTAGGAGGCCAGAACAAATAACATACCTTATTATCGCTTCCTAGGGTCTTTGTTGCTCCTGCTTCTCTCCAGTTCTCTTGTGAAGTCAAGACCAAGACAACACAAACCAACCAAAATGAAGATATCACAATATATATTCAACAGTCAACCTATGTATATGATCAAGGAATTACACAATAAAGTGGAAATAGCTTTATGGGAAAGGGACATGCCACTGTATCATATTAATGGAAAATAAAGATTACAACCTGAGCCTTGATGTCACAAACTTCCTTTCGATGGCTCCTGGCTCTGACACACACACTTTCTCAAACCTTGCATGAAGAAGATCAAATCCCCTTGATAGACTTGTTGGAGTCTCCAAGTTGTTGTTGAAGCTCAATCCTTCACAGAATTCTCCAATGAATCTTGCTTCCCCTTTTTCATGAGAATTCCCTCAATATATAGGAGAAAATGAATTAGTTACTTGGATAAGAATGATCCCACAATATCTGGGAATCCAGTACTAGGATAACCATTTGAATGCCAACCCATCCTTCTAGAAGATTCCCTTCTAGAAACATCGAGAATTCATCTTTTTCTATGCTTTAGGAAGAGTTCACACCCTAACTATTCAACACAGTGCAAGAAGTTTTCACCCTGGCTTAAGGCAGCCTACGAGAATCAGGCATTCTCACACCCAAATATACTAGCAGCCTGCGAACCTCCTTCAAAAATGAGTTTTCTGGAAAGAGATGAAAGTAACTTTTCTCAGGAGAAAGTTCTTATGAAGAGCCTGAGTACACCATCATCAATACATCATCATGATAACCAAAATCATGGGTAACATAATTCCCCCCAAATTATGAGGTTGGAATCAATGACAACCGAAAGACTTTGTAAGCTGCATGTGTGTGTTGAAAACCAGGAGCACACCTAATCGGAAACCTGCGAACAACCAAGCATCTGCAGAATATCATATATACCAATTCTGAGGTAGGCATTCCCATACTCAGATCATAGACGGATGACATTGTAGACATAGGTCATGGCCACCAATCATACACTGTGGATCCATGCTGTAAAAATATAACAATACACTGTGGATCTATGTGAGAAATTTCAAATTGAGACGACATAGCCACGAGACATACACAGTGGACCTATGTGTCACAGATTATACATACTCCATTGCAATCTGGACAAAAGAGATGATATCCAGGGTCTTCAATCGCGTCACCCAAAGTACGAATCTAACCATGTGATTACATGTGTTGAAGTCGAACATGGCATAAACCACTTGATTACCGGTCATTGATGAAACCGTTAACAAGTGCGAGGGAAATCGCCATTGATGTAAATGACTCCCAAGGTACTCTAGTACAATCCATCGAGTTTGAATGAATGAGTTGAATTCGAACATCCAATGGAATCTTTTGATCATGGGTCAATGATGTAAACCCACTGTCGAAAGCGAAGAAACCTGCCATTGAGGCATGCAAGCTCCAAGGTACCAAATAATTTCTAAGTCTTGATTCCGGATAATGAGATGAATTCGACGAAACAAAACTCATCACAAGAGGGCCTTGATGTATCCCCCATCAATGACATGAAATGAGTAACAGATTTTGAAGGTGAAACAGAGTATTATACAAATTGAACCGGACACAGGGAAGGCCGACACAGAGAGAATGGACAACTGCAGATGGCTGACTCAACATAGGTTTCAGATGGACTTCTCTTGAACATATGAATGACACGACCAGTGATTTGGCAGCATTGACTCAAAGACGACATAGGGAATGACCTTGTAGCAAATCAAATGAGAGACAGATGGATTTCCCAAACCAACTTCAAATGATGAATAGGGGGTGTCAAGTTCAAGAGCGACACTTACTGCCAATCAATACGAAGATGAAAACATATCCCTTTCCCAAATTTTCCCCCACCATTTCTGGCGAGTACCTCTTTATTTTTATGCAAGCTTGAGGAGGATAACATATGCTTGTTGATATAAACTCATCCTTCAGACGAGTCCCTCAGAGTATGTTTAATGAACCCTAAGAAGGAGTGGTTCGGTCCCATTGCGGGTCTGTCGATGTTTGTTTAACGAGTCCAAAGATAGAAAACTCGAAGGTTTTTCATGATTATAGAGTCTGGAAACAAAATTAAAAGAGAACTCTCTCAGTTCCTTTTTCATAAAATAGTCTGGAGGAGACCAAAAAAGAGATAAATTATCGCTCACCAGACACTTACTTCAAATACTTTATCGAGCGTGAAAATAGAAAAGTCGCTCGGTGATATTTTCATGTTTAGAGAGTCTGAAAAGAGCTTAAAGAGGACTCCAGGGGGGTTCCTTTTTCCTATAACCTTGTTGAGCCCGAAAAAGTGATAAAAGTATGCTCGATTACATTCTCATTGATTTACGAGCACGAGAAAGAACAAAGACTAAGCTCGATAACTTATTCTCGTGTATTTACGAGCATGAGAAAGAACAAAGACTACGCTAGGTAACTTATTCTCACATATTTATGAGCATGAGAAAGAACAAAGACTAAGCTAGGTAACTTATTCTCATGTATTTACGAGCATGAGAAAGAACAAAGACTAAGCTCGGGATTGTTTTCATTTTTACACAAGCTTTAAAACAAAACAAAACTATGCTTGGAATAGATTTTTTTTTTTTTTTACACAAGCTTAAAAACTAAACAAAACTGTGCTTGGACCTGGTTTCATTTTTACACAAGCTTGAACTAGAGGAAACTATGCTTGAGCTTCCCAACACATGGTTGGTACTTAGCCCCCAGCTTAAGAAACTAGCAGCTCTACTTCAGCATGAAGTCCATAGGCTGAGGCAAATGCCCCCCAAGCTTCGTTTCATCCAACTGCAAAGGAGAATGAAATGAAGCGTTAAATACTAAACGAATGACTTGACTCAAATAGAGAGGGAGAAAACTATTTCATTTTTTAACGAGCTTGACATAGAAACAAGAACTATGCTCGTAACCTCTGTTTCATTTTTTAACGAGCTTGAAATAAAAAAAACCATGCTCAAGGCTAGTTTCATTTTTAAGTGAGCTTGAAATCAGAAAATCATGCTCAAAGACCTTTGTTTCATTTTTTAACGAGGTTTCCTCAGAGATGCAAAAACTATCCTCGGAACCTTCTTGATCATGGATTCCAAGAGGACAATGCTCTGGAAGGAGACCATGTCAAGGGAAAAAACTTGGTCATGGCTTCCAAGAGGTCTTCATTTGATGGAATAAACACTCTCTAGAAGGAGACCATGTTGAGGGTTGTGACTGGAGTAAAGAGATCAGGCTCTAACAACCCTATCGAAGAAATCACCATGTCAACTACTGAATCTAAGTCATTAGAAGTTGAAGTCATGGGAGACAACGCCACATAATTGACCTGTGGCAGGGGTGATACCATCTGCATATAAGAACCATTTAGGTAGGCAATCCAGTCAGGGTCAATGAATGAAAGTTTATCAACAGTCACAACCCGTCCATCATGAGGGAAAGATATCACACGAAAAAGAGTAGACACAATAGCTTTCATGGCATAGACATAATCTCTCCCAAGGTGTAAAGAGAAATCCAAGGGGTCTTGGACTACCATGATGTCAATAAAGACAGTTTTCCCTCCCAAAGTTATAGGAAACTGAGGAAGGTTCCCTAAAGGTTGACTGGTTCTTCTGTTAAAAGATAATAGATTCTGCGTAACCGGCGCAAGTGGAGGACATCCCAAAGCTTGCCAAGCAAAAGAGGACAAAATACTAACGAACAAACCTTCATCTATCAGTGTTTGAGGAACGTCTCGACCACAAACCTGTACTGTAATCTGGAAATGAATGTGAGAGGGAAGACGAGGTCCAGTTAGCACACCCCAATCAAAATGGATGGTCTCATTACTTGGAGGGGGTCCTATGGGAGAAGGAGGAATACCCCTTGGCACGAGAGATTCTGTATCAATGAGAAAAACATGGGCAGTATCAGGTTTACTCTCTAGCGAGAGAGTAGGATCGACCGATGATGAGATCAGATCAACCACTTGGGTTTCATTCTCCAGGGGGAGAATGGGGTCGATAGGTGGAAACGAATCAACCACTTGGGTGACACTCTCTAACGGGAGAGTGGGACCAACCAAGGATGGGATCGGATCGACCGTTTTAGTTTCACTCTCTGAGGGGAGAGTGGGATTGATCTAGGAACGTATCATATCAACCACTTTGTCAATTGGTTCAAGATCAACCGGATTGACCGGTGAAGGGACCGGAGTGATCATTCCATCAACTATAGGTGGGTTGAGAGAAATCTTGTGATAAGTGACTGGAAGTTGAGGCAGTGAAACAATCATGTCTTCCAGTACTTTTGAGTCTTTTTCCATATGAGGGCAAAGATGAGTTAGATGACTCCCTTTGCATAACATACACGAGAACTTGACTCTACTTTTCTTCTTCCCAATGGTATCATGACTAGTTGACGGGAGGTCATCAACATGTTATTCAGAGGCTAATGACATAGGTTGGCGAGGATGTGTAGACCATGCTTCTATAACCTTGGATAGACCCAGTCATTCCTTAAGAAGATGGCTACCCTTACAAAGCCTGCAAGGGTACTTGGGCTTACGAGTTGTTTGGGTGATCTTGACATCATCAACACTCCCAACACGATTAACAGTAACTGGTTGTTTTCCAACATGTTTGACAGTGGTCAAAGGTTTGGATCCTTGCTTAATTTTCTTCTTCTTATTCTTTCTTTTCTTCTTCTTGTTATTCACTGGGTTACTAGCTTCATAAATTTCACCTGACGAAGAAGATGAAATAGAAGGCGACATTGCAAGAGAAGAAGGAGAAGAAGACCTTACTGGAGAAGAAGGTGAAGGATCAACATGAGGTTGATGTTCTTGGGGGGAAGTGCTTATGACCGAAGCACTTACTGCATTCGGGATTACCTGAGTGGAAAACAACCACACTGACAATCCAATTGTGAGACCTGGAAGGCTCAAAGTAGCAATGTGAGGAGGACCAATGTTTCCATAAGAAGG
>JZKD02S1993205.1:110942-153724 GCA_000966675.3 Picea glauca | reverse complement strand
GGCTCAAAGTAGCAATGTGAGGAGGACCAATGTTTCCATAAGAAGGAAAAACAAAAGGTTCCCCTGGAGCAGAGGTTCCTTCATTGGTCATTTCAGGAACTGACGCCATTAAAAACAAAAATCGAATCTTGAGTCCTCTAAGGAAAACAAACAACACACGCTAAAAATGTAGTAAGCAAGCAAGCAAACAAAACCTTCTCACAATGAGCACACTAGTTAGTGATGAAATCCAACATCATGGGAACAAAGTAAGAAGGGGCTGAGATAGAGCGGGTGGAAAAGTTACGTTGACGACCTGCTTAATGGACTTACACCCTGGTGCAAGCTCCCACACATAATCATGGGTATACCCTCCAAGGAGCCCAAGTGAGTTTGGCCAACGTCGATTCCAGGTACCGTGAAGACTTGCCCCTCCATAGTCACCTCATGTAAAGAACCTAGAGAGATAGGCCACTAAGGTTACCAAACACTACATTGATGCCTAGGGAAACAGTCGACAGTTTGATCCATGTGCAAGGGCAGGGTATCTAGCCCAAAATCAACTTGAAAGGCTTCCACTCATCATTGTGGGTATACCTCTCAAGTGACACCCATAATACATGTAATCTCTACACCAAGACCAACAAAGTAGGGTGAGTAACTCTGCTAGTCTCAATGCAACCTCGTGATTGACCCTTGTGTTAGAAGGGCTTCCCGGGACAAAATGTAATAAGTGGATTTAACCGCTCCCTAACTCAAGATTCTATTTTTGTTTGCAACTTTGGAAAGTTATCTTTCACACCTATTCCAAAGCCCTATGACTAATCTAATGTAGGTTTTCTACCAGAAAAGATAAAAATGTCTAATCAATTTTTATAAGCACTTTATTTTATGGTTGTTGTTACTCAAGAGGAAGATTGCATAAACAATATGGTGTTTTGACCGACTCGAAAATTATGCAAAGATATGAAGATGCAATCTTTTCATTTCAATGAAATCTATGCTACGAGAAGGAGAAAACATTTATCATTCCTAGATGCACAATGTCCCAAAATCTTAAAAATCATCAATATCAAGATTCACAAGAAAGGAGAAAAAAGTACTGAACCCCAATGCATGATTCATGGCCCCCACCGGCCTTGAGGGGGAAAGTTTTCATAATTTAAGATAAAAAAAGCCAAGAATCATGCAATTTCTCTACTTCAAATGTAAGGATGCCCCCAATCTAATATAAATCAAGAAATTAACTCTTTTTGTTTCAAAACTTTCACTAAAAGCAATAATGAACTTTGTTAAAACAAAGAAACCCAAACTAGTCTTTTCAATTGCATGAGGAAAGTGATCTTTTAAACAATAAATAAATGATAAAGACCAAGAAACTCAACTTTCAACCGATCCCCGGTCCTTAACCAATCAAGCACACTCAAATTCTTATTAGAGAGTATGGTTATGCCAAGAAAAGTCAAGAAACGAAAGTCAAGACAAAAGCAACAAGAAGAGCCTTTGAAATCCTAAGACTGTTCATGCATGAAAATAAAGACAAGAAATACATTAATCAATGGTCCAAGAAACTCTTATGAGGCACCTAGACTGATCTGGGCAGTTGAAGATGCCAAAACTCAAATCCAAAAATTTTGAAAAAAACGAGTTCGCAAGCTAGTAGTATTACACAGTGCGAGAATTAGTGATTCTCGTAGGTGACCTTTGAGTAAGGTGCGAGAACCCCACACTGCAACCTAAAGGCAGAGTGCAAACTCTGTGGATTCTCATAGGCTACAGTGAAGTGCAGTGCGAGAACCTCTGAAGCTAGTCAAATTTTTGGAAAATGAAGCAAAAATTGAAAAGGCCTCTGGACCCAGGGGGTCTATCAGGATATCCTGAAGACTCATATATTGATAGGAAAGGATAAAAGTGAAACAAGAGAAAATGGCCATAGAAAAATACCAAAAGCTACAAATAAAATGGGATGCTCCCTAGTGGAGTCGCCAATTTTGTTATCGGATAAATCGGTAGGTGCAGACACTAACAGATCTCCCTAGATCCACCTGGATCTAGAACAAAGCAAGACAGGACATGACTCTTTCCCTAGGATTTTACTATTGAATTGACTAGGAGGCAAGAACAAATAACATACCTTATTATCGCTTCCTAGGGTCTTTGTTGCTCCCGCTTCACTCCAGTGCTCTCGTGAAGTCAAGACCAAGACAACACAAACTAACCAAAATGAAGATAGCACAATATATATTCAATATTCAACCTATGTATATGATCAAGGAATTACACAATAAAGTGGAAATAGCTTTATGGGAAAGGGACATGCCACTGTATCATATTAATGGAAAGTAAAGATTACAACCTGAGCCTTGATGTCGCAAACTTCCTTTCGATGGCTCCTGGCTCTAACACACACACTTGATCAATTCTTGCATGAAGAAGATCAAATCCCCTTGATAGACTTGCTGGAGTCTCCAAGCTGCTGTTGAAGCTCAATCCTTCACACAATTCTTTCACCAATTCTCCAATGAATCTTGCTTCCCCTTTTCCATGAGAATTCCCTCAATATATAGGAGAGAATGAATTAGTTACTTGGATAAGAATGATCCCACAATATTTGGGAATCCAGTACTAGGATAACCATTCAAATGCCAACCCATCCTTCTAGAAGATTCCCTTCTAGAAACATCGAGAATTCATCTTTTTCTATGCTTTAGGAAGAGTTCGCACCCTAACTATTCAACACAGTGCGAGAAGTTCGCACCCTGGCTTAAGGAAACCTGCGAGAATCGGGAATTCTCGCACCCAAATATACTAGCAGCCTGTCAACCACCTTCAAAAATGAGTTTTCTGGAAAGAGATGAAAGTGACTTTTCTCAGGAGAAAGTTCTTATGAAGAGCCTGAGTACACCATCATCAATACATCATCATGATGACCAAAATCATGGGTAACACCCTCACAAGATGAAGTCGAGGAATGTAGGGTCCACAGATCTCTAAAACATGAAGTGCATAAAGGAATGGACCGCCCAATCAAGACGAGCCTATTGGACATGGCATAAACATGATGGTTCGTTGCCGAGAAGCTAAAATTACCCATAAGGGAAGAATACATTCCGACACCGATATTCTCAATTGTCGGCTGAGAATTGTCAATTACAGGGATCGACTGTCCAAGAGATGCATTAGGACTAGAGAATGCAAAGGATAACTAATCGATTGTCACGATCTTCCCTTCATGAGGAAAACAAAGGATACGGAAGACGAATGACACAATGGCGATCATAGCATAAGTCCAATTGTGACCTAGTAACAGGTTATAATCAAGAGGTGCATCAACTACCTCTAACTCCACCTCTAGCATCTTCCCACCTAACTGGACTATAAAGGCAGGAAGAATACTGAGAGGGAAGAAGGAATGACCGTCAAAATTAGTCAACATGTTCGATGACTTGGAAAGAGTCGGAGAACCAAGAGCTTTCCGACATGCCAGGGACATCACACATGTAACAGTGCCTTCATCAACAACCACACATTTGATGGTATACTTTGAGTACTCCACATGGATTTGGAAAGCGACATGGTAAGGAAAGTGTTACAGAGCTATCCTCTTGTGGACAAGTGGATTCTCTCTTGGACTCTAAACTCTAAGGCCAAGACAGAAAGTGATATTATGGACACTGACTTTCCTTTCTATAAAGCTAAGCTATCAAAGAAGAAGAAGGAAGAAAAGTAAATACCTTTTTACCGACGTTTGTCCTTGCTCTATCTAGATTAATCTTGATCTCCAAGTTCTTCAGAAGGTCCTGCAATACAATGAGAAACAAAAACTAGAATTCCTACTCTACTATGATTAACTTCATAATATTGGATCTATGAAAGAAACAAGTTCATGAAACATACACAAACTTTAAAGGAAACAGGCCAAGCATTGATTTATATTAATGAAAACAAAGTGATATGCTTACAACCATGATGTAGATGCAATAGATTCACCAACCTCTCTTTGTCCAGCCCCTTGCTCAAATAA
Organism: Picea glauca; assembly: GCA_000966675.3. NCBI lineage: Eukaryota > Viridiplantae > Streptophyta > Pinopsida > Pinales > Pinaceae > Picea > Picea glauca. The sequence goes on along the minus strand of JZKD02S1993205.1, from coordinate 149,721 downwards.
TCCATGCACAAAATGTTGATGCTTCAACGACATCCCCCTTATGAGATCATAAGTTAGATTCTTTACAATGTATCCATCCTCCTTTCACCATGAGAAGGCCTCCTTATATAGGCTTGGAGAGGCCTAACCACTTGAGATATCTTTGGGATAAGTTGAGGATTCTTCTCCTTCAGTTGTGGATCTTCCCTAGGATTATGGCTTGACCTCAGATTCAAATCCAACTACCTTCAGAGATTGAGGGGATTCCTCCCTGATTCTTCTCAACAAACAAAATTCACTCAGAAAGGGTAGCACTCCCTATGAATGGGGCACATAGCATTATAACGCTCCCCCAAAAGAGGGCACAGAGTGCCAACGCTCCCTGACAGTGTATAGGGAATCATTGCCTTCCAAAAATGATATTTGAGTGAGTTTCTCAGTGGAAAAAGACTTGTACTCTCTATTAAATTATTTCTCCTCTTCAAAACCAGTCTTTTGAGGTGTTTTAAGTGTCCTTATGATGTCGTTAGAGGCATGACATAGGCAAGATGATAGTATTCTTTTTGTGACACTTGCGACACTTGCGACCAAAGTGCGACACTTGTGACATTGGCAATGATGACACTAGGCCATCATCGTAATGAGTAATTTTGATGTGTAACAACAAGCGAGGCTTAACACCCATGACATCAAACTTGATAACCTTTGAGCCACTGGGTTCTAGAGCTCCTAAAGTAGAGAGTAAGGCATACCTCTATGAAGGGCATGTCTGGAGTACCTCCAAAGCCGACATCGCACAAGGGGTTTGGCCTAGGTCCTCAACAATAGAGTAGTTCTGGGTGGCTCTAGCATTTGGATTATGGGTAGAGTGCTTGAGTACTCCTTTTGAAATATGAGGCGGTGGCTCTAGTTTATCAATCTGTAAATTTGTCTCCGAAGGGAGAGGAGGAGATTCTAGACCAGGGTTATTTTTTTTAGAACTATAGTCTTGATATCAAGTGGGTACATCGATTTTCACATCGACCATATTGATACATAAACAGACGTCGTATTGCGACTGCTGGTTTTGACCTCCACCAACCAAATTTCAGGTGTTTGAGGAACTCGATGCTAAGTGTTGATTATGTGGGAATGGATTCATTAGCACGACGGATGATTGAGCTAAAATCCTCATAGCTTCTGCAAGTTTGGGGCACAAATGGGTAAGGTGATCATCTGTGCAAAGATTACAGGGAAACTTCACCTTACATCTTTCTCGTTTTCCCTCTGCAGCATTACTACCTGTATTATCATTATTATTATTGTCCTTGGGTTTATTACCATTTTTCCCACCCTTACAGTTATTACATCCTTTATTCTTATTCCCTCCTGGTTGTTTGTTACCATTTGGGTTGGCCGACGATTGTATAGAGTGCACATTCACCGACTGATTGGGGTTGGAAGACACAGACAAAGCTGTCCCTCCTGCAGACTAGATTAAAGACAACTCTTTCAACTGGTTCGTCATCGAGTCTGCGGAATTTAAATTGGCGGAACCTACAATTCCATCGGCATGAGGTCTGGGATTTTTCCTAGGGTCGTAAGTAGACCACGGTGCATTGGGAAGAAGGTGGTATAACATCCCAGATTGAGCATATATCGAATCTAACCGTTGGGATCTAAAAATCGCTTCTTCTTTAGTGGTAACCCCAGAAGTAGCAACATCCTTCGAGATAGGAGGGTGCAAAGACTTAAGAAACCATTCTAAAAGAAAGGCCGGGGGTACAGGGGTCTTAATCAACCTCTTCCATCTATGCCACTCCTGGATATGGTTCAAGATATGAGTGGTGGTATCTTGGCATAAAGTTGACAATAATTCTAAGCCAACATCATAACGGATGGGAAACTAGAAGTGATTAAGAAATACCATCAACAACTGACCAAAAGTCCCGTATTCCCCTTGGGTATCTCAATATACCATTTCGTATCAACTCTAATAAGGGTGCATTGAAATAATATCAAACGAATAGAATCGTCATTAAGGGAGTTTGATGAGCACCAAAGGTGAAAGGTAGTGACGTGATCACCATGATCCTCTCCATTCTTACCCTCGAACTTCGGGATATCCGAAGGAAGTTTGGTGGGGACCGGGGGCCATGTAGGATTGTGACTCACGTGGTCATTCATTAACTTACACAAATCTGGAAGATTAAACGTGGCCATAAAAGGGAGACGCGGTTGCGACATCCCAACCTCCCGAGAAAGATTTCACTTGTGGATTTGGAGGCCATCCTGGCCTTGTCCGAAATTATAAGGCCTTTGGCACAGGGGCAGAACCAGGGTTCAATGCTCAAGAGAGCACCAACAAAACCCTAACTACCGACCCTTTCGGTAACACCTACGAAGCAGATGAAGTCTCACCCGAGGTAGAGGCAGGGGTGGTTGCAAGACTCAGATGTATGCAACCTTAGCTGGGACACCGATCTGTGATTATACTCTTAACAAAGAACTTAGCATTAATAGTTATCCTAGAATCAACCCTTATCTCACTTCGTAGAGAAAACAAAGCATCGCAGTATATACTTAGATCTAAGATAATTCAACACTTTAGCAATAGGTTCTGCAGATCAATCACTAAGCATCTTATTTGTATCAGATCTGACATTCATTCACATCTCATAAGCACAAAGCATAACTAGCTCTATCTAACACATCAAAGCATTTAGTAAAGAAAGAAAAACACATTAGGTCGAGGCACAGAGCACAACACATAGAGTTACCGTGGTTCACCCCCACCCTGGGGCTACGTCCATAGAGTCTTCTTATTTATTATCTCGGCCAAGCAGTTACAGCATAGAGCCTCACAATCCTCACTTCGCACAAGATAAAAGATCTGCACAACTCGCTAGATCCTTCTTCCTCGCACTTCAACATAAACCTCCTTCTACAACTTGCACTTAGCCTTGCAAGCTCCTTACAATCATGCACAAAGCACTTACAATATACATCTGATCACACAGATCCAGTTACTAGCACTAAGCCATCAACTATACATCACATAGATATACTACTAATACTATCTCTTACCTAAGTATCTATTTATAGGTTACAAAATGGGCCTAAGAATGGGTAAACCGATGGGCCGACATCCCTTTCCAATTACATTAACCCAAAAACCCAAAAACGACCCAAAAATAGGTCTTTCTCCCCCAATTTTCGCTTCGCGTTGCACTCCATCTTTGACTAGCTGTCGTAGTTCCAAAAATGGTCGAATATGACCAAGTGTTTCTCAAAACTTGGTCAAGGGCCAACATTCCCCCAACACTCACCTGTGACTCATCCCGAGTCACTCAAGTCTGACCAACTATGCTTTGAATGCCTCAAGCTTAGCTCGAGATGCTTCGACCTGCTGTATTTCTATTGCTTCTTTCTCAGCAAGCTCTTATACGAGTGAATTACTGACTGGTCCCTCTAGGCACTGTTCTGTTGTATGCACAACCTGGTCCAACTCTGTACCTTGGCTCTCGATCTCTGTAAAAATTTGACACACTTTATCCTGCACAGGTTGGAGCCATTGTGTTGCTTCTATTACCTTGGTCTGGATCATCTAGATCTGTTGCTGTGTGACACACTGTTCGGGCAACCGCTTCATTCTTTCTATGGATGATAGGGCCTTCAACTGTACTTGTAACTTTTCATCTTGATCCTTCGCCTCCTAGAGTTGTGACTCCAATTTATACGATTCGAGATTCTCGGTGAGGCTTTCATATATATTCATGCTTATGCTACTTAATTGTTTTCATTCTTCAGTGAGTACTTTAATCCTTTCTACTGTACTCTGAGCAGTGATTTCTCGTTGGTCATGCTCTTCTTGCAGGGTACTTGGTATAGTCTGGAGCTCTAAGTCCACAACTCTTTTTTGAAGTTGCTGAATAACTTCATTCAACTTCATCACTTGTTTCTCTAAGGGTTCTTCTACCTTCTTCTCTAAGCTGGTCATAGAGATAAATGCTCTGTTGATAGCTTCTTTGGTCTTGATCTACTTCATGAGCAACTGTTCCTTCTCTTTTTGGAGCTTAGCTCTGTCCTTGTCGAATTTCACTTGAAGAGTGTCCTTCTCTTGCTGTGCAGTTTGGCGTTGCTCTATGATATCCTCCTGTGATTGCTTTAGGGCCTGGGTGGTCTGCGCTATTGCTTCTTCTTCTTTTTGAAGATGTGCTTTGACTATGTCAACAATCTTGCAGAGTTGAACTGGTTCATCTCTCGCTTCTGTTGTTCCTTCTGGTAAGAGCGCAATGGAGACTGTGCGGCTAGATTGAATTGCTTGCTGTACTCCTTGGAGCTCGGTTTCAAGTCTGTTGTACATGGCCTCTTTCTTGGCCTCCTGCTTTTTTGTGATCTCTTCTATGGCCTCATTCAAAGTTGTGAGGAGAAATCTGAAGTCATGTGGAGTGAGTGTGGTCGTCAACGTGGTCGTGGTCTCTTTTTCTTTCTTCTTAGAGGAAGACTTTGAAGGTGACCCTTTTCTCTTCTTTAAAACTTCGGTTTCTAGTTTTTGTTAAACCTCTTGGAAGTCTTCATTATTACCTCCTTGATCTAGTGTAATGGAATCTATCCTTACAGAGCGGCTATCTACATCTTGAACATCATCAGGCTTCTTTGTCTTCTCTTTCTTTTTTGTCTTCTTCGCCTTACTGGGCCCAGGTGTGTCCTGTGCAACTGCTGGGCTGTCGATGTCTGAAATGTCTACTGGATCTGATCCAACAAGGAGGTCCACCAACCATTCCTTGGTGATTTCCTCTAGAACTTCTTCTGTCAGCTTATAATAGGACTGAAGTTGTTCCTGGTGTTCATCAGTGTGTGGAGTTAGATATATGAAGTGGCGATCTGCGCTGAACTTTATCAAAGGTTAGAACCTTTGTAAAGTGTTCAAGGTTATGCGAGGTTCACCCCCTATGGATGCTTTCAGTTGGTTATAATATTTGTGAAAGAGGAAATTTGATTGCCACTACTTTCTCATGTCGGTCGAGTACCATAAAGTACTAAACTTTGCAGCTAATGGTTCAAAGGGGTCTAGGTCTGGGAAGACTACGCCTTTTGGTAGCTCCCATGTGACAAAGGCGACCAATATTAGCAGCCAACTAAAATGAAATTTGTGCCCCTAATCCTGGGCTTCTCTGTAGTCAATCTTGAGCTGGTTTACCAAGTATTTTTCCCAATTCATCTGTACTCCCTCTGCGCACTTCCCTGCGAGGTCAACTATGAAGCCTGATACTTGTGTTGGTCTATTCTTATGTACCAACTTCCCTGTGATCAGTTGGCATGATAGTTGCATTGTGCCACTTTCGATAGAGGCTACCTTGTAGCCTCATGCTCCTTTCTCAACATCACCATAGGCTTCTTTAATATTCTGTGCAAGAACGCAGTCCGCAGTCTTTCCATGGTAGTAATCCTAGGGATCAGGGCCCTGCATGCTGAGACCGGTGATCCTATTGATCAGTTCCGGATCAAAAGTTATGCGACGGTTTAACCACATGTATCCTCCATGGTAACTTGCTAGCAGTATTTTTACACAAGCATTCACCTCTTGGTGTCTACCGAAGTGCAGTATTTTCATAATGCTAAGCAAAGTCGACTTCACAAGGTTCATCGTCCATTGCTGAGGGACGATATTTAAATTCTTTCCCTTGGTTCTTTTCAAGTACTTGTGCAGGGCCAGCATGCTGTAGACTTTACTGTCTCCCAGGTTGAAGTCGCAAAACTTCAACGCTGCGACCTTGTCTTGATCTACGCGGTAGGTGCGTACTCCTTTAGGTAGATATGAAGTGACGAGGGTGTATTCAAAGTATCTAGGGACACTTTCCCGATTAATCACACCACTCAGAGGGGGTATATAAGCTGGAAGGATTGGTGGCACTAACTTCACGTTGGCTTAGTTCACCATTCTGCACCGGATCAAGATGTTCCTGCTCGAGAAGTCGACGGGGAGGCTTGTGTTCCTCTCGTCGATGATGCGTGGATGCCTGTGGAAATTCTTCTTTCTGAATTGACTCTCTCAGTCATTAAGTCAATCAAAACTTCTTCAACTACTTTCTCAGCAGTGCTGAGCTCATCCGACATACAAGATCGAAAAAAGACTTGGGGTTTACTATGATCTCAGATACAGGACTAGGATGAACAATCTACATGAAAGGATCACTGTGTACATTCACTAGTTCTGCGGGCTTCAAACTCTTAGTTTGGAAAAAGTGTTATTCAGGCATGGCGCGATAGGTTAAATAAGAGATTCGGAAACAACCTGCTTGCAACGGTTATGGATCCTTCATTAACTCTGTTCTATCCGTTTTGGTGTTGGCCAACGGTCTAGTAGTAACCCATAAATGATTTCTGACCCGTTTGGAGCGGCAGTCAAACGAACATATTGGCCTCCAATGGCTATATGACTTTTCCATGGTGAAGTTCCATAGGTCATTGTCTTGATATCCCAACGATGTTCAAATTTTGTAATTTTTCTTTCTGCGATGCTCCATCTGGAATCTCCTGCAGTTTTTCAATCTTCGCCCTTTTCTTACTTAACTTTCTAGCCTTCTTTCCAGTGAGCTTCGCCTCAATGTTTCTTTTCCCATTCTAATTTATATCTTCCTTGGATATAGATACTTCACACCACTGAGGTTCTTGCTTAGGGTTCAAGGCTAACATCTTTTCTTTATCTTTCCACGAGTTTTTTGACATTCTTTCATCTTCGAAATTGCAGTCTCTGGTGTCAAGGAGCTTCTTTTGTTCCTCAATCAACTATGCAATCTTCTTGATCATAAAATATTTTAATTCCTATTTCTTCTTCTCCAAAACTTTGGCTTCTTCTTCTGGTCGAGCTCGATCTCTGTCAATCCAAAGTCTTCCAAGTAACATAGTAAATGGGGCGTTGTCCTCAATAAATTTGATGATCTCAAAATCTTCCTCTGTTGAAGTCCCATTGACATTCATAGATATTTGAGTGAGTCTTCCACACAGGTGTACAATTTTTCCTCTGAATAACCCTATTCCACTTAGTGAAGGGATCATAGAAGGTCTTCCTATAGCTTCCCAAGTTCTTTCTTTCATAACATTCACTTGTGTTTCCTCATCCAAAATAAGTCAATGTCGAAGTCTCCTATCCTGACTTCGAGGTATTCTTTTTCCTTAAAGATCTCTGATAACTTAACATGGCGATGGTTATTCAAGGTGTCTTTCATCTAGAGTAACATATTTTCTGATTCTTTCTAGGGTTCTGCTATTTTGGGATCCACCTTAGGGTTTTCTTCTTTCAGATTCATTCTTTCAAGGTTAGCAATCATTCTAGGGAAATCTAATACTTCATGGTCCAAAGACTTGCAACAAAGACAACTAGATATTCCACTAGGACATTCCTTAGCTAGATGTCTCGGTCTTCTGCAACTGTAACATAGGGTTAATCCTCTCTTTATTTTAAATGATCCCAAACCTCTTCTGTACTGTGCACTAGGATCATGGTAGCTGGTCTCCAAAAAATTATTTCTAGGATCCTGCATCCATCTGTTAGTCCAAACATTCTTTCTATGCATAGGTATAACATATCTATCATTACTCTTATCAGATCTATTCATATCAAACTTGATTTCATCTAATAATTCCCTTGTTTTCCATCTAGGACAAAATCTATCAATCATACCTAAATTCATGCTTTTATAATTTTTTTTTTCACTTATCTTACTTCTATAGAGCACAAAGCTTTCAGATCCAAGACTTTTAAGTATTATTATCTTTATCAGAGCATGGAGCTTACAGATCTTACCTCTTTCTTGCAGAAATTTCCACTTTTACCTTTCTTAGGGCACCAAAAACGTTCGGATCTTGGTTCTTTTTTTTAGTTTCACTCTTTTCTCTTGCAGATCTAACCTTTTTTCTTGTAGATCTGACCTTTCTTCTTCTGGCACAAAGCTTCACAGGTCGAGTAGAATACTACGTGCCAAGGCATAGATATATGCACAGAGCTTACTTAGTTTTAGGATGAATCTTTGCATAAAGCTTCTTATTCTCTAGTTCCTAGTAATCATAGTTCCGGTCCCACCAACGGAACCATTTGTTGGCAAAGGGGAAAACTCAAGGTTCAACGCTCAAGAGTGCACCAACAAAACCCTAACTACCGGCCCTTTCAGCAACACCTACGAAGAAGATGAAGTCTCACCCGAGGTAGAGGCAGGGGTGGTTGTAGGACTCAGATGTCTGCAACCTTAGCTGGGACATCGATCTGTGATTATACTCTTAACAAAGAACTTAGCATTAATAGTTCTCCTAGAATCAATCCTTATCTCACTTCGCAGAGAAATAGAGCATCACAATATATACTTAGATCTACGATAATTCAACACTTTAGCAATAGGTTCTGCAGATCAAGCACTAAGCATCTTATTTGTATCAGATCTGACATTCATTCACATCTCATAAGCACAAAGCATAACTAGCTCTATCTAACACATCAAAGCATTTAGTAAAGAAAGACAAACACATCAAGTCGAGGCGCAGAGCACAACACACAGAGTTACCGTGGTTTACCCCCACCCTAGGGCTACATCCACAAAGTCTTCTTCTTTATTATCTCGGCCAAGCAGTTACAACACAAAGCCTCACAATCCTCACTTCGCACAGGACAAAAGATCTGCGCAGCCCGCTAGATCCTTCTTCCTTGCACTTCAGCACAAACCTCCTTCTACAACTTGCACTTAGCCTTGCAAGCTCCTTACAATCATGCACAAAGAACTTACAATACACATCTGATCACACAGATCCAATTACTAGCACTAAGCCATCAACTATACATCAAATAGATATACTAGTACTGTCTCTTACCTAAGTATCTATTTATAGGTTACAAAATGGGCCTAAGCATGGGTAAGCCCACAGTCCAACATCCCTTTCCCATTACATTAACCCAAAAACCCTAAAAGGACCCAAAAAACGGTCTTGCTCCCCCAATTTCCACTTCGCGTTGTGCTCCATCTTTGACTAGCTGTCGTAGTTCCAAAAAACGGTCGAATATGACCAAGTGTTTCTCAAAACTTGGTCAAGGGCCAACAAAGGCCCTCCTCCAGGCTGATTCATATAAGGTTGGTTGGGTATCATTCCAGCTAGAATGTTCTGTTGAGGGTTATAGAAATTTCCCCCAGCCAGATTAGATTCGGGTTGGGGGTTGCCAAAGTGTGAAACTGACCTCCCCCGGGTTGGAAACCGGAGGATAGAGGTGGATTCGTCATGCCAAATGTATTGGTCGGAATCTTCACCGAGGAGGTAGGATTGTAGGATGAAACTTGAGCTGAAGCTTGTTCGCCAGGTTGACTATTACACCCATAAGTAGGAGGATTGGACCCAGGGTTAAAAGAAGGCATACCTCCCATATTAGGAGTGATTTGAGGGATTTGAGATCCACCAAATGAAAAAGGAGTTTATGGAGGTGTACTACCCCCAAGCCCAATGCTAGCATTAGGGGCAACAACTGGGATGGAATTCAAAAACTGCGAAGTGAATTTAGGCATACCATAAGAAAATGGACTAGAAGCCATAGGGATGGAATGAACATTGTAGCTTGGTGAGTGTCCAAGAGACCCAAAGGGATTTGAGATAGTAGCTTGAGCATTAACTATAGGCTAGGCCATAATAATGATAGGTGCCTCTGGTACTATAACCATGGAGGTTGCAAGAGTCGAAGGGTGCCATTAACTATAGTGGGTACGGGAGTCGAAGGGCTCCCAAAATTATGAAGACCAGGTTTAGTACTCATCCGATGGTAACTGTAACAAGCGATGGGACTGGCGGGGAGGCTGGTCCAACTCCACGATGACTTAAGACTCTAAATATAAAAAAATATATCCTAAGGCCAACTAGTAAGAAAAGAGCACACCAAAATTCAAACGACCAATATGCATGCAAACGAGCTAAAGTGGCTAAGTGGCCTCCCTCCCTAAAGAAGGTATGTCTCATCCAAGAGGGACCTGAGACTCCCTACTAAATATTGAAGGTAACATAATCAATTATAGGGGCCCTCGTGGGCTTAACAACCAGTGGGTCACACCCCCCCCGGAGAGGTAATCCTCCATAAAGGTTGTGTGTTGTCCTACCCATATCTGACCCAGGGTACTTGTAGAATAACCCCTGCAAGTAACCTATGAGATACCTAAGTCAAACAACTAATAAACCACTGTATAACCGATGCACAGGCGAGGAATCGTAAGTTTGGATCACCGTATGGGCAGGGTATAAATCCAGAAACCTTGAAAGCACCGCCTCTCACGGAGGTATGGGCACTAGAAAGATACCCAGATACGAATAAATCCACAGAAATATCTCTAATGCTAGGTGAGTATCAGGGAGATATCCCTTCAACCAACTTCGCGCGACCTTGTGATTAACTCCAGTGTGAGTGGAGTCTCTTGATCTTACCAATTATACAATGGACTTCTCAACTCCCTTTCTTAAACACATATGTTGATTTAATTTCCTTGGAGAAGTTTACTCACAAAATCCTATTCCAAGGCACTAAATCCTAGAATAGTTTGTGCACCCTAGAAAATAAAATCGTTATTAATAAATTTTAAATTATAGCATTGATATTATGGCTGTGATTACTCAAAAAGGTATGGCGATGAAACTCACGGTGTTATGACTATGCAAGAAAATTAAATATGAAAATTATGCAAAGTCTAACTTTAACTTTTCAATGAATGATATGCTCCTAAAAACGATGCAATTTTCAAATTCAACTCTGGAATTCAGAAGTAAATATGCAATCTTTCACTATATGCACTAAGCTAATGATAGAGATTAACAGATAAAAATTCCAAGCAATGTAAAATGCCTATTTTTTTTATTTTCAATATATCAAAATTGAAAATGCATGGACTAAAAAGTAACTTGATATATAACCCTACTCTGTATAAAAAATATATAACTCAAGTAGGATATCAAGCAACAAAGCACCCAACCCAATGTACAAGGACAACAAAAATGAAAAGATGAAGAGAAAAAATTCGCCCAGAAATTCAACCAAAAGAAGGTTTACTGACATCCCATGGGCACTCAACAACCACTACAGAGACCTAAGAAGGCTCAGTAAGCATCAAATCCCACCCAACAAACACCAGACTAAGAAAATAGGAAAGGAGAAAAGGTGTATGTGATTTTTCAAGCAAACAGAGAGTATATTGTTATAGTATAAATCGGTAGGTGCGGACACTAATAGATCTCCCTAGATCCACCTGGATCTATAACAAATAAAGACAGGACATGACTCTTTCCCTAGGTTTTGACCATTGAATTAAATAGGAGGCAAGAACAAATAACATACCTTATTATCGCTTCCTATGGTCTTTGTTGCTCCTGCTTCACTCCAGTGCTCTCATGCCGTCAAGACCAAGACAACACAAACCAACCAAAGTGAAGATAGCACAATCTATTCAATAGTCAGCCTATGTGTATGATCAAGGAATTACACAATAAAGTGGAAATAACTTTATGGGAAAGGGACATGCCACTGTATCATATTAATGTAAAGTAAAGATTACAACTTGAGCCTTGATGTCACAAACTTCCTTTTGATGGCTCTTGGCTCCAACACACACACTTGCTCAATCTTTGTATGAAGAAGATCAACTCCTTTTGATAGACTTGTTGGAGTCTCCAAGCTGTTGTTCAAGCTTCAGTCCTTCACACAATTCTTTCACCAATTCTCCAATGAATATTGCTTAACATTTTCCATGAGAATTCCCTCAATATATAGGAGATAATGAATTAGTTACTTGGATAAGAATGATCCCACAATATCTGGGAATCCAGTACAAATATAATCATTCGAATGCCAACCCATCCTTCTAGAAGATTCCCTTCTAGAAAATTCGAGAATTCATCTTTTTCCATGATTTAGGAAGAGTTCGCACCCTAGAAGTTCAACAGTGTGAGAAGTTTGCACCCTGGCTTGAGGCAGCCTGCGAGAATGGGTCATTCTCGCAGCCAAATATACTAGCAGCCTAGGAACCCTCTTCAAAAATGATTTTTCTGGGAAGAGATGAAAGTAAATTTTCTCAGGAGAAAGTTCTTATGAAGATCCTAAGTACACCATCATCAATACATCATCATGACGACCAAAATCATGGGTAACATAATGCCCCCCAAAGTATGAGGTTGGAACCAGTAAGAGCCGAAAGACTTTGTAAGCTGCATGTGTGTGTTGGGAACCAGGAGCACACCTAATCGAAAACCTGCGAACAATCAAGCATCTGCAGAATATCTTATATAACAATTCTGAGGTAGGCATTCCCATAATCAGATCATAGACTGATGAGAATTGTAGACCTAGGTCATGGCCACCAATCATACACTATGGATCCATGCCGTCAAAAATATAGCATAGCCACCAGGAATACACTGTGGATCTATGCGAGAAATTTCAAATTAAGACGACATAGCCATGAGACATACACAGTGGATCTATGTGTCGTAAATTATACATACTCCATCGCAACCTGGATCAAAGAGACGATATCCAGGGTCTTCAATCTTGTCACTCAAAGTACGAATCTAACCATGTGATTACATGTGTTGAAGTCGAACATGGCACAAACCACTTGATTACCGGTCATTGATGAAACTGTTAACAAGTGCAAGGGAAATCACCATTGATGTCAATGAATCCAAAGGTACCTTAGTACAATCCATTGAGTGTGAATAAATGAGTTGAAGTTGAACATCCGATAGAATCTTTTGATCAGGGGTCAATGATGTAAACCCACAGTCAAAAGAAAGGAAACCTTCCATTGAGGCATGCAAGCTCCAAGGTACCAAATAATTTCTAAGTCTTGATTCTAGATAATGAGATGAAGTCGACGGAACAAAAATCATCACAGGAGGGCCTTGATGTATCCCCTATCAATGACACAAAATGAGTAACATATTTTGAAGGTGAAACAGAGTATTATACAAATTGAACCGGACATAGGGAAGGCCGACACGGAAAGAATGGAAAACTGTAGATGGCCGACTCAATATAGGTTTCAGATGTACTTCTCTTGAACATATGAATGACATGACCAATGATTTGGCAGCATTGACTCAAATATGACACAAGTAATGACCTTGTAACAAATCGAATGAGAGGCAAATGGATTTCCCAAACCGGCTTCAAATGATGAATATGGGGTGTCATTTTCAAGAGCGACACTTACTGCCAATTAATATGAAGATGAAGACATATCCCTTTCCCAAATTTTCTCCCACCATTTCTGGCGAGTACCTCTTTATTTTTACGCAAGCTTGAGGAGGATAACATATGCTTGTTGATATAAGCTCATCCTTCGGACGAGTCCCTCGGAGTATGTTTAACGAACCCTAAGAAGGAGTGGTTCGGTCCCATTACGGGTCTGTCAATGTTTGTTCAACGAGTCCAGAGATAGAAAACTCAAAGGTTTTTCAAGATTATAGAGTTTGGAAAAACACTTAAAAGAGAACTCTCTCAGTTCCTTTTTCGTAAAATAGTCTGGATGAGACCGAAAAAGAGATAAATTATCACTCACCAAATGCTTACTTCAAATACTTTATCGAGCGTGAAAATAGCAAGGTCGCTTGGCTATCTTTTCATGTTTAGAGAGTCTGAAAAGATCTTAAAGAGGACTCCAAGGGGGGTTCCTTTTTTGTATAACCTTATTGAGCCCAAAAAAGTGATAAAAGTATGCTCGATCGCGTTCTCATGTATTTTCGAGCGCAAGAACAGACAAAGACCACGCTCAAGGTTTTATATAAAAACCATGAAAAACAATCAAAACACACGATGACAAAGAAAAACATGTCCATATCCCTGTATTTGACCATCAAAATCATCATGCCTGCAAAAGTTACACTCAAAATGATATTAGGGATTAGGGTTTAATAGATAAATAATCATAAAAAACCAAATGACATAGTAAAAGTAAATAAAAAGGAGTAACAACTCTTTTACCATATCATTTTTACCTTTCCACTATTTGAGCTCCAAAAAACTTCATTTTACCCTCGAAGTTCGACGTTAGATTGCAGGAGATATGAGCGTTCATTCAGCGAGCCGTCAACGACAGTAAGGTAGGTTCTTTATCCTTAACATTTTCATGGTTTAATTTTGCAATTTCATTGGTTAAATTTCATCTTTTGGGTTGATTTTACAAGCCCTATTTGCGCACTGCCATTCTCGCAGGTAGGCTACATGGGACCTGCGAGAATGGGTGATTCTCACAGGTGACCCATGAGCAGCCTGAGAGGTTCTCACACTGTGCACATAGGGCACCTGCGAGAACCACAAAGCTCAAATTGTTTTTAAAACTTTACTCAATGAACAAGAACCAAATCATGAAAAACGTTGCTAACCTTCTTTTTGTGTTCCTTCTGCAGATAATTGGCCATCAAAATGGTGCTTGAATGGCGTGAAAGGGAGCACGAAGAATACAATGCAATGGTCAAAAATCATCCACCTACTATTGCTTCTTTGAGAGATTGTGGACTCTTTAAGTACTTTCGTATCCTGGGCATGAGGGCCCAAGTCAGGTTGTTAGAGTACCTGGTGCATATGTGGGACCTTGATCAATAGGTATTTCATGTGGGGGTCCACACACCGTCCTTAGATATCGAGGACATTTACTTTTTGACTGTATTTTCATGGCGTGGGCACTATGTGAGCCTGACTGGTAGCAGAGGTGGTGGGCTACAGATGAACGAGTATTGTCGTTTACACTGCGTTCTCGAGGCTGAGAGAAAGAAAGGAAAAATACATATTTGGGGGGTACGAGATTTTACCCTTCGTACTATCTTATTCACCATAGCTCGGATGGTCTTCTCCTCACATGGTGTTACAGAGTTACTTCTAGTATGCTATTGAGTGTACTGAACCTCGGGTGTTCACTTGGGAATATGTAGTGCTTCGCAGTATAAAAAAGTAGTTGACAAAATGCAGACGAGGCGACCTGAAGCAATTTGGGTACGGATCTTTGTTGGTGTCCTTCTTCCTTGAGAGGGTTCCCTCACTGAGACTGCAGGTTGAGTGGAATATACTGGGTCCCAGAGATCCAAGGATGCTGAGATGGTGTCGGCTCATGGCCCGACACGTAGCAGGATCGATCATCAAGTATGATGATACTTTCTTTGACTGGCTTCAACCACAGATGTTGATGGTTGATGAATATGATTATGCCGGGTTGGATTTTTTAGGAGATCCGGATTTAGTACTACCAGAGGATGCTCAGTGGGGGGACCTTGGTAATAAGTACACACATTTTTCCTTTTTTAAATGTTTTGTGAATTTTTATCATATTCAAATGTATTTGTTTTATATGTTCATCCAAAGACTAATACAAAATCATTTGTTGATAACACAGATGTTGGACCATTCTGACCTCCTAGTACTTCTCCCATTCAGCGACAAGGAGAGGTAGCAGCAGCACCACAATATTCCGAGGATTATCAGGTGGTGGAACAAAATCTAGAGGGCCTGACCGCAGATATTCCAGACATGCCTCTAGAAGAGGTTCCACGATGCGACCAGTGTCATACTGTAGGAGTATCAACATCTATGAGTTGACTGCTCCATAGGGTTTCTCGGGCAGTCATGTGTTACCATGAACGTCATCCATGACGTCACTTTGTAGAAGCTATGAGCTTCAAATTTTGACATTTTGGTCTTCGGACAAACTTTTTGTAAAAAACTCTTTTGATCATTATATATACAGACGGCTTCTACCGGTTTATCATGTGTTGTGTGAACATTGATGCGATTGATTTATAAATGATTCAAATGTCTGTCCAATACATAATTAGCCAACACATCTGTTAATGTATTTATACATCTAGGAATATGTTGATATTCAATGTTATCGAAATAACGCTCCAAGAGGCGAATTCGCAAATACACCCGTAATAAAGTAGGACTTCGAATGGTATATACATTACTTAACTGTAGTACTACTAGCTGTGAATCAAGTCACACAACCAAACGACGAATTCTGAGCGAGATAGCATCAACCAATAATTCAATAACGGTGTTATACTCTGCAATGTTGTTGGTCGCATGGCCAAGATACACACCTCGTAAGGAGACAAGTTCGTTTGTAGGGGCATAAATTGACCACGCAGCGGAAGCAAGGTTCTGAGTACTACGGCTAGTGCCATCAGCGAAGACAATATAAGCTAGCGAAGACTCCGACATCTGGAAATCAAACACAACGTCACATAATGGCAGAGACCAGATAATGACAAAAGAAAACTATAGTAACACACAAAAAGTATGATACATTAAAAATACAAGTACTAGTGCACAAATCATTTTATGCATATTACTTCTTCAAGTACAACCCGTTCCTAGGTTCACTCAAAGGGATACCATCATAATCTACCAACTCATAAGCTCCTTTTTCCAAAACTCATCGAATGATATAAGGACCTCACCACATGGGTTCGAATTTCCCAGCTCCTAACATATCTCGATCTTGTTCATAGAGAAGAACAAGATCCCCTTCAGAGAAAAAATGAGGCTTGACATGCTTGTTGTATTGGGCCTTGAAACATTTTTTCTGAGCTTCTATGACTAGGGTGGCATCACGTCAAGTTTCATCTAATCGCATAAGATACAGTAGATGTTTTTCTTCAACAGAAGTGTTGGGTAGGAGTTCAACAGCTAGTTTTAAAGACGGTATCTCGCATTCGATAGGGAGAATGGCTTCCACACCATAGACTAACCAAAAAGGTGTAAAACCAGTAGCAGACTTGACGGATGTCCGGTACGCCCACAATGCCGAAAACAACATTGTGTGCCAACTTGTTTTATGAATCCCTATCATTTGTCGAAGCATAGTTATGAGAACTTTGTTGATTGCTTCGACCTGGCTGTTTGCTTGTGGATAATAGTGTGTTGAGTTATCATGGCGAAGACCCAACTTTTCAGTAAGTTCAGACATCATAAAATTCCTAAAGTGGCTACTGTGGTCAGTGACGATAGCTTGGGGAACACCAAAACGGGATATGACGTGATTAAAAAGGAACAACGCTGCAGTCTTTCCAGTGTTGTCAAATGTCGGCATCGCCTCGACCCATTTCGTAAAGTAATCAACAACTACAATAATGTAACCATGCCCCTCAGCCGAGTGAGGGTGACATGTCATGAAATCGATGCCCCATTTCGCAAAGGGACCAACTGAGACCACAGGGTGAAGAGGAGTAGGATGTGACCAAATTTTTTGATTATAGGTCTGACAGGCATGGCATTTCTGAACAACGATGATGCAGTCGTTAAACAAAGAAGGCCAAAAATACCCTGCGCGTAAGATCTTTTGAGCAGTAGCATACCCAGACATATGACCACCACATGCTCCAGAATGGAATTCATTCAAATCTTTCTCATCTTCGTCGAATGTTATACAACGTCGAAAAATAGAGTCAATCCCCCAACGATAAAGAGTATCCCCGAGGATAATGTATTGATGAGCTTGATATCGTATGCGACGTCAGTCGGTACTGGACAAAGTTATCTGGAAAGTCTAGGTTTGGAGATATATAATGATATCTCCATACCAAAAATCATCAGTGCTAATAAGGAAAATAGATTCATCAGGTAATGAATCTGCTGCTACAATTTCCGTTGTAGAATGGGGAAAGTCGCATATCAACTCAGCAAAAACTAAGGACTTCTTAGACTTGGCACGTTCGAATTCCAAGTCAAACTCCTGGGGTATCACAATCCATTTGGAGTACTTTCCCCCTAGCAATTGACAGGTGAGAATGTGTTGCATAGGGTTGCAATGTGAAATCACTGTAGTCTTACGTGAGAGGATATAGTGATGGAAGCATTGGACGGCTTGGACAGCAGCCAAGGCCAATTTTTCGACATGTTGATACTTGATTTTAGTCGGTGTGAGACTTCGACTCAAGTAGTAAATAACATGTTCGTCGTGAGCAACATCCTCTTGGACGAGAACCATGCCAATGGTGTAATCCGAGGCAGCAAGGTAAAGGAAATAATCGCGACTGTAATCGGGGGAAAGATAAGCGGAGCTCGCATTAGAGACAACTTCAAAGCTTCAAAATAATTGTTGGCAATGGTATCCCAGACGAACTCTGAATACTTCTTTAATAACTGTGTAAATCCACGAGTTATCTCGGCATAATTTGGGATGAAACGATGAAGAAAGTTTGCTTTCCCCTGCAAACTCTGTAACTGGCGAAGTGTAGAAGGAGGAGGAAGATTAAGGATCGCCTCAACCTTTAAAGGATCCACCCGAATCCCTTGACGTGAAACGATAAAACCTAGACGACGGCCGGATTCTATGCAAAAAATTCACTTACGAGGATTTAAACATATACGATAGAACCAACAGCGAACGAAAATGGCTCGGAGGTGGGTAGGGTGATTGACTCTGCGCATAGAATGAGTGGGTAAATCGTCCAAATAGGGTTGAACAATGTGTTTGATATCATGAAAAGCATAAGACATAGCGCGTTGAAAATTTGCGCCCGCATTCTTAAGATCGAAAGGAAGTTTCTGATAGGCAAAAGTACCCCAAGGAAAAATAAAAGCAGTCTTATGTTGATCCTCAGGAAGAATGTTGATTTGATTATAGCTGGAGAAACCATCCATGAGAGAGAAGATTTCACTTCCAGCGCAATCGTCGACAATCTGATCGACAAAGGGGGTAGGAAAGTTGTCTTTGGGAGAAGCTTTGTTAATATCCCTATAATCAACACAGACATGAATCTTACCTTGTTTCTTGTCAATCGGGACAAGATTCAAAACCCAGTCTGTGAGAGCCACCGGATAAATAAAGCCGGCTTTCAGAAGTTTCTCGACTTCAAGTTTTATAGCCGCCTCTTTACATGGGTGAACTGGATGAAGGCGTTTCCAGATGGGTTTAGAGCCGGGGTATGTCTTTATCTCATGTATCACAATCACAGGGTCGATACCTGGCATTTCTTCGTAGCTCCAGGAGAATATGTCACGAAATTCTTTGAAAAGGGAAGTGTAGGTGACGATTTCATCGAAAGAACACGAAGCTCCAATATGGACATTTTCGACAATCCCAGGTTTAATGGATATGTCAATGGGAATCGTGGGTGAAATATTTATTAAGTTCCCTTTGGAAAACACATCATGTGCAGATTCGGGAATGGTTGAGATGACAACAATGGTTGACGGAGTCGAAATCCATTGGTAGTTCTCAAGAGTATGTTGCTCCAGAAAGAGGATGGAACGATGATGCCCATCGTCCCAAGGGGTGTCCTCCATGACAGACACGATCATTTCATCAGTGGGAAAAATAACACGAAAAGGATCGGGAGACAACGCATCAAGAGAAGGAGTAGAAGGGGTTGCCAACTGAATGGCCTGATAGGCAGATTCAATGGGACTTAACAACATTTCGTCGCCGAAACGAAAATGATCTCTAGGGTCAGGGACTATCCAGGGGTCGTGAGATGCAGGACGTGCATGAGGCACTATGGAGATCATGTTGATAGAAGAAACTGACAGGTTTGGAACATCGGGTGGTGGAATGGGGAAAGTACCCATTAACGAGGAGTCCTTTAAAAGGCCTACACCAACATTCTCATAACCTGGTGGGGTTTTAGAAATAAATGGTGCGTTGCCAGTACAAGTATCAGAATTGAAGAATGCTAGTTGGTCGATAGTAATAACCTTTCCTTGATGAGGGAAGCGTACTACATGGAAAAGTGTCGACACAACGGTGCGCATGGAATCGATCTAGCTACAACCAAGAAAAAGATTATAATCAAGGGGAGCGTCAAAGACTTCCACTTCGACTTGGACCATTTTGCCTTCTAACATGATGGGCAATGAAGGAAGGACACCGTAGGGATTAAAACTGGAGTCGTTGAAGGCTTTAAGAGTGTTCTGGGATTCATTCAAAGGAGGAGAGCCAATGGCTTTCCAACAAGCAAGAGACATAACACACGTCGAGGCACCCTCATCGATAACGGTTCGGAAAATGTTTTTGTTGGAGACAACCACTTGGATCTGGAATGCAAGTTGAGGGTGTAACCTTGGAATGTGATCTTCCAAGTCAAAGACTATCAAATTTGTATCCGTCAGATCGATTGCACTGATATATTTCAACAAGGACTTCCTTTGTGCAGGACAAGTTTGAAGGACTTCAAGGGCTGACATCACAGAAGGTGCTTGGGCCAGATCTTTAACAATGTTGTAGTTCTAGGCAGCACAAGCATGAGGATTGAAAGTTGATTTCTGAATGACACCCTTTGGGGGGGGTCGTAGAACTATGTCGAGGCTCGGTTGTTTGAGATGAAGAGGACCGTTAGTAGGTGGAGTCATTGGAGAGGGTTGTACTAAATAAGGAGGTAAGTCATCAACCTTCTCCTTGGAGGGAGAATAATCTTTGGCTCGAGTAGTGAGTGCAATTTTGTTCTTCTTAGAATCACTAGTACACATCAAAACATATGATGTAGTATAAAAAGAGGGTTGGTTGTGGATGACCAAATGAGCCTGTTGTTGCGACGGGAAGGGTTGGGACAAAACGGCTAGTGCAGGTGGTTTTGGAGCTCCTTGAAGGACCTTAGTGACCTCGGCACGTCGTGGACAATCCTTCGTGTAGTGATAATCACCACAGATAAGGAAAGGGTATCATGGTTTGTGCTTATCCTGCTCGTCAACAGGGGTAGTTTTGGTTTGCTCTGCTTGAGGATTATTTTTTCCCTCCTTATTCTTGCCTCTCCCCTTTTTAGATTTGTTTTTACCGGCTGGGGTAGATTGGACTGCATTTACCTCAGAAGTCTTGCCAGTGGGAGTGGTAGGAGATAAAGCATTTTGAACATTAGAAGAAGCAGATTTAGGGTTTGTGCTTGAAGCGAAATGTGATTGGGCTTGGGCAGTACCAATCACACCGTCAGCTGCATGCGATGCAGCTAGAGTAGTTGAAGTGCTGGAAGTATTAGGATGAGGTAAGTCAGGTAGATAATCGTAAAGGGTTCTCATTTGTGAGTAAACGAGGTCAAGATATTGAGCACGACTTATAGCCTGCTCTTCCGTGACTATGCCACCCATGGAAATCTCCTTATCGATTTCGTTCACAAATGATTTTGTAAACCATTCAGCCAACAACTAATTGGGGAGCTCAAGTTTAATGAGACGTCGTCTCCTTCGCCACTCATGGATGTGATCAGATATATGAGTTCCTTTGCTTTGTTTGAAGGAAGTCAAAATTTCGGTCCTCATGTCATAATGGATCGGTAACTGGTAATGCGTAAGGAAAGCCATAGCTAAGGTGTTGAAATCAGAGAAGAAACCTCGTGGCAATTCAATATACCACTTCGCAGCAGACCTAGTAAGGGTTCATTGAAAAATATGTAAACAAATAGAGTCATCCATCAAAGAGTTGGATGAACACCATAGGTGAAAAGTCATAACGTGATTTTTTGGGTCCTCCCCCACTTTGCTGTCGAATTTAGGAATGTCTGATGGAAGCTTGGATGGAATAACAGGCCATTGGGGAGAGTGATGAATAGGATCATTTAAAATCCTTGACAAATCCGGAAAATCCAAAGTGGCGAGAAAGGGTAACTGTCGATTCACCTGTGGGTACTGGTGGCTTTGGGGAGGAAGCCTCGTCGGCAAACCAGTAGGACCATAAGCAGTCTGCATATAATGTGAAGACCCAGGCATATTCAGTGGTGGTTGGAGAGGATAGTAACTCATAGAATTATACCCTGGAACAGGGGCTTGGGTTTGAGCATTCACCCCCCAAATGGGATTGAATGACCCTGGATATGGTTGGCCCATGATAGGGGGTGTGACGGACGCAGTTGGAAACTGCTGCCCCCCAGTTGATTGAGGAGGATTTTGTATCAAATGATTCCAATACCGGGCCAAGAATGGAGGGATATTTTTCCCATAAGGTGGGGTTGCCCCTCCCATTGAAGGTGGTGTGCCAATTGAGGGTAATGTTCCGATTGGCATTTGCCAACTTAGAGGGGGTTGAGTTATACTACCTTGATGAGATTGTCCACCAACCGGAAACTGATAAGTTGGAGTGAATGAAAAAATAATGCCACTAGGATAAGAATTGCCAGTAGAGGATGAAGAAAGTCCTCCAAAAGGAAATTGAGGGAGTGTTGGAACAAAACCGGGAAGAAAGTGCCCAGAAGAAGAAGGACCACTAGGAGAGCTGGATGGAGTTTGCGCAGGAGTAGGAATGGAAGCATTCAACGCACGGTATCCAGGTGGTAGTGTCGAGTTGACATTGGGTGTTCATGGTGTATTGATGGGAGCAAGACTAACCACAGAAAACCCGGCTGGAATACTCATAGTAGCTGCAAGATGGGCCATTTCAGCAGGGACGGTAAAGTGATAAGTGGTAGTCACCGGTACTGTCTCTGTATCATATATTTCATAAATCACAGGGGGATTAATTTCAGAAATCACAGGTTAACCTGGACCAAAAAGGTCACGTCGGAAAACACCTATAGACCAAAAAAGATCTTGGCCTTTTATGTCTGGAAAGGATCCAACTGGTGATCCAGAAGATGTAACAACTAATTCTCCAGAAGAATTCAGTCGCATAAATGGTCGCTCAGAATCAGGGTGACGTCGAAAGTCCTCTCGAGTATTAATAATTTGAAAACGTTCTAGAGAGTCAGTTCATTCCACTTGTGGTGTGGTGACGACTGTGACTTTACCTTGTTGAGGAGATCCCTCAGGTGTACTTGTAGGCAAGGGTTGAGAACTTTCCAAATGCTCTGGAGATAAACCTTGCATTCTATGTGAACGACATGGAGGAGCTATTGTAAACGAGTGACAAACTTCACAAAGAAAATCCTATGGTCAACTTTGAGAAACAAGCAACACGCACTAGTAAACAAAATATTGGAAGCAACACCAAGCAAACAAGACCTTCTAATTTCGAAGCCACTAGTTGGTGATGAAATACAACGTCGCAACAATGAGATGAGAAGGGGCTAGGCTAGGATGGAAAAGTTACGCTGACGACCTGCTTAACGTACTTACACTCTGGTGCAAGCTTCCACACATAATCATGGGTATACCCTCCAAGGAGCCCGAGTGAGTTTGGTCAACATCAATTCCAGGTACTGTGAAGACTTTCCCCTCCACAGTCACCTCGGGTAAGAACCTAGAAATATAGGACACTAAGGTCACCACCAACAACAATAAATCCTGGGGGAACAGTCGACAGTCTGATCCACACGCAAGGGTAGGGTATCTAGCCTGAAATCAACTCAAAAGGATTCCACTCATCATTGTGGTTATACGTCCGAGTGATCCCCGTAATACGTGCAATCTCTACACTGATACCAACAAAGCAGGGTGAGTAACTCTGCCAATATCAATGCAACCTCGTGTTTGACCCTTGTGTGAGAAGGGCTTCCCAGGATAGTATGTTGCAAAAGGAATTTAACACTCCCTAACACAAGATGCTATTGTGTGTTTTGAGCTTTTGGAGATTGTATCTCTTTTCCTACTCCAAAGCACTAGCCTAGCTAAATGTTGGTGTAATAGAGCCCTAGAAAAGAGTTACTAGATAAATTTTATGATTATGCAGTGTTATTAAGAGCTGTTGTTTACTCAAAGGAAACGAAGATGAAACTTATGTTGTATGACTCTGACCCAACAATGCATGGATGAGAATGAAATATATCACTTTTCGTTCAATGAATCCTATGTCTGGGAGGGAAAGAGAAATTTTTCCAGATCAACTTTGCACTACAATGCAAAATTTCCTTTAAAATGCAAATGCAACAAAGCACGCATCAATGATAATGCTCTATTCTTCTTTTTCAACAATTTCGACAATTTGATTTTCAATGTTTTTGAAGATGAAAAACAAGTTTTTGAAAGAAAAACTTTGTTCACTTTTCAAAAAGGACCCTCACTAAGTCAATGAGAGTACTGAAAATAAAAAATCAATGAACAAGCAATGATAAAGACCTAATCCACTCTTTCAATGAAAACAAAAAATAAAAATAAAACCAATATAGTCTTTTCAATTGCAAAATAAAATGATCTTTCAAACCATAAGAAAATGATAAAGACCAAGAAAACTCAACATTCAACCAATCACTGGTTCTTAAATAATCAAACACACTCAGATTCTGAAGTCAGAGAGAATGGTTTTGCCAAGAGAAGTCAAGAAACGAAAGTCAAGACAAAAATGACAAGAAGAGCCTTGCAATCCTAAGACTGTTCATGCACGCAAATGAAGACAAGAAGAACATTAATCAATGGTCCAAGAAACTCATATAAAGCACCTAGACTGATCTGGGCAGTTGAAGATGCCAAAACTCAAATCAAAAATTTTGAAAAAATGAGTTCACAGGCTGGTAGTATTACACAGTGCGAGAATTAGTGATTCTCGCAGGTGACCTTTGATCAAGGTGAGAGAACCTCTCATTGCAACCTAAAGGTAGAGTGTGAACTCTATGGATTCTCGCAGGCTACAGTGAAGTGTAGTGCGAGAACCTCTGAAACTAGTCAAATTTTTTGAAAATGAAGCAAAATTTGAAAAGGCCTCTGGACCCAGAGGGTCTATCAGGATATCCTGAAGACTCAGAGATTGATAGGAAAGGAGAAAAGTAAACCAAGAGAAAATGGCCACAGAAAAATACCAAAAGCCACAAAGAAAATGGGATTGTTCCCCAGTGGAGTCGCCAATTTTGTTATAGCATAAATCGGTAGGTGCGGACACTAACAGATCTCCCTAGATCCACCTGGATCTAGAACAAAGAAAGATAGGACATGACTCTTTCCCTAAGTTTTGACCATTGAATTAAATAGGAGGAAAGAACAAATAACATACCTTATTATCGCTTCCTATGGTCTTTGTTGCTCCCACTTCGCTCCAGTGCTCTCATGTCATCAAGACCAAGACAACACAAACCAACCAAAGTGAAGATAGCACAATCTATTCAACAATCAACCTATGTGTATGATCAAGGAATTACACAATAAAGTGGAAATATCTTTACGGGAAAGGGACATGCCACTGTATCATATTAATGGAAAGTAAAGATTACAACCTGAGCCTTGATGTCGCAAACTTCCTTTCGATGGCTCTTGGCTCCGACACACACACTTGCTCAATATTTGTAGGAAGAAGATCAACTCCTTTTGATAGACTTGCTGGAGTCTCCAAGCTGTTGTTCAAGCTTCAGTCCTTCACACAATTCTTTCACCAATTCTCCAATGAATCTTGCTTAACCTTTTCCATGAGAATTCCCTCAATATATAGGAAAGAATGAATTAGTTACTTGGATAAGAATGATCCCACAATATCTGGGAATCCAATACAAAGATAATCATTTGAATGCCAACCCATTCTTCTAGAAGATTCCCTTCTAGAAACTTCAAGAATTCACCTTTTTCCATGCTTTAGGAAGAGTTTGCACCCTAGCAGTTCAACACAGTGTGAGAAGTTCGCACCCTGGCTTGAGGCAGCCTGCGAGAATGGGTCATTCTCGCAGCCAAATATACTAGCAGCCTGCGAACCCTCTTCAAAAATGATTTTTCTGGGAAGAGATGAAAGTAACTTTTCTCAGGAGAAAGTTCTTATGAAGAGCTTGAGTACACCATCATCAATACATCATCATGACGACCAAAATCATGGGTAACAATATACACAACTTGCAGTGAGACAACCTACATGTATACATGCCTGTCAAGGCAAAAGGTGTGTATATGCTTTGAAACAAGGCCAACGAAGGGAGAAAGGTTGAAAACTCATACCTAGAGTGAACAGGAGCTGTCAAGCAATGATACAACAAGAACCAAAATAGAAATGATAGAAATCTAAGGAGAAAATTACTTCAAACCCTATGAAAGAAGATCAATCCCCAGTATGGTCGCCAATTCTGTTACGATGAAAATCTCTTTATGGCGAGGGTGAACCACAATAGATAGGTATGATTGAAGGAATCAAATCAATTACAACATATGCTATATAAAATAATGTGAAATAGAGATAATAAAGAGCCCTACCTCGTCCAAACGTTTGATGATGTCCACCGTTGAGCACTTTGACCCAAAGCTTTATACTTGCAACAAGTTCACAACAAACAAGCAGAGCAAGCATATAGTGATAATATAAAATGTTATCACATTATATAGCATAATACATTAATATACAAAGAAAACATGCCCATGGATAATAAATCATACATTTGAACGATATCAATTGGACGGGAAAGGAGTATTTCTATTAATAAATGATCAACAGAAGTGAAAACATTATAGACTTTTGTGTCGGCACGGTTCAGAATCGAGAAACCAAGTTCCTTCCAGCTGGGCCTCCACCACTTCAATCCTCCACCAAAGGAAAGCTCATAGAAGGGAGACAATGAGGTTCTCCATCAATAAGGGAAGATCTTGGGGGTTGAACACTGTGTTTAGACTTAAAGGACAAAGGGATGCAGAATCAATATGAAGTAATAATTTCTCCAGAGTAACTTTGCTCTCAAAGTTGAATTCTCTCTCATTTTCCATAGCTCGGAATTGGGCTCTTTATAGCCTTCAAAATTCAACTAAAAGTCAGAGTCAGAATGTTTCCAATATATGGAAGGCCAAGGATCATAGATCTCCTGTTGTGACATGGGAACCTGACATTTAATTTTGATTTTTTGGCACAAATCTCGATGTACGTGGGCTGTAGTGGAGAAGCCTGTGTATACACTTGTTGTATAAGGTGCAAGATGTGTACAAGTGGAAAAATTATATTTTTGTCTCTGGATTTATCAATAAGGAAAAGTGAGTCTGCATAGGGAAATGGAGTAAGGCCCTCTCTGCAAGATTTCATAGGGTGAGGAAAATGTTTCTCTAACACCAGATAGATGGAAAAACTTAGGTCATCAATCGGATGATCGTACATATCCTGCACATGTACAATTCCAAGCACCCCCGTACATGGGACAAGAGTCTTACCTATGTCCAACATAGCTACAACTGAACCCTGCATAGATCAAATGGCCACAACCCCTTTTAGGTGGGGTTGGGATTCCAACCATTGGGCCCCATGGATGTTGCATTACCCCTTGCGAACATGTCGACTAACTCATCTCCTACTCCAACAGAAGCCGACAAAGCCACCTAGTTCATTGAGAAGATCCATCACATCCGCCAACAAGTTCAGGATATTTTACAGAAGTCCAATGCCAAGTACAAACAATGCCATGATCAACACCGGGTGCCACATAAGTTTCAGGCGGGCAACAAAGTTTGGTTGCACTTGCAGAAAGAATGCCTTACATGGCCCCATCCGAAGCTTCTCCCACTCCGGTATGGGCCATACACCATGACCAAGGTTGTGGGTGACAATGCTTTTGTGGTCAACATTTCCCCTTTCCTTGGCCTACACCCAGTCTTCAACGTGGCTCTCATTTGACCATATTTCTTGTTAGCAACGGAAGTCACTCCTGCATTACAGTAGGAGTAAGCCCGATAACCATCAGTTTTATATGTCACAAATTGTTTTAATAATGGTCTAATGGATGCAGAATCCATATATATCATTTTAACTCAAAAAACCAGGGGCAGTTATGCATAGATAAGTGGTGTCTCAATCTAAATTCAATCAGTAATTGGTATAGTGGAGAATAGGTGGAAGAACAGGAGAAAGTGTAAAGGACTATACATCCAGTCTTCCAACAGCCTAGGGAGGAAAAGCTTCATATGAAAGATCCTCTCAGATATAAGAACTTCAAGAAAATGAAAACATTATAGAATCAATGCAATCAAACCTTCATTACATCACAATCACAACAACTCGATTGGATCATCCATGCCCGAGCTTCTAGTATCATAGGTCAAAGAGAAATGGAGAAGAAAGATGATTGTTATTAAACAAGAAGTCTCATAAATCACATACATAACTGGAGAACTAGGAACTTCACTAAAACATTACATACGGGATCTCAACTCTACCATTGACACCAACAAAAAGTGAAAAAGACTTCTCTATACTCAAATCAAAACTACAATAGCAAGTTCAAGTCATCACATTGAAGGCATTATGTCTGCATGTTTCCTGGCAGACTACGCATGCAATCCTTATATAGTCATGAACTTCAGTCAGACACAATCGTGCTTTAGAACGGACTTGTAAATGAGTTGAAAAGCTTACGGTCCTTTTCTGGACTTTCCATTTCTGGTGAAAACTATAATGTCCCTCGGCCGATCTCAAATGTAAATATAATCCAAGTGTATTAATCTAGTGAGTTGTTTAGACATCATTTTTGTAATACACCTTTCATGGCATGGTGCGCACATATACTATGTAGTAAAGTGATGTAATGTGAACATTCTAGATATCATGCACAGTAACTAAAGTGCGCGCAACCTTAAAGACAGAGGATACAATGCGCAATAACTAAAGAGCGCGCAACCTCGAGGTCAGCAGATACCGCGCGTAGTAACTAAAGTGCGCACAATATTAAGGTCAACGAACCTTTATGTATATGATATGCGTAATAGGCTAGTGAGACAGTATTATAAGTCAGAATGATTATGTTTTGGAATTAGGCCAGAGCACCTAGATGTTAAAGGCCAGTGCGCCTATTTTGTATATGTTTCACGATTAATATAAAATACATCGTTGCACGCAAACTGACCACGATAAAAGAGAAGGGGGACTAGATTCCAACCAAATCGGGAAAGGGAGGGCCTAAATTTAAGAACAGGGATAATCTAGAGATCTTAAAGACGAAAAGGAAAATTATATTAATATTTCTTAAAAACATAAAGTACGGATAATTAATTTATCCTAAGTCCTAAAGTAGGGGACAAGTGTATGAGAACAAATTCCAACATGACAAGTGTCAAGTTGGAGACATGCATACTTATTGTCGAGAATTAGTTCCTTTGGGGAAAATTGGCCATTGTAGAAGGGGGGAACCTTACCATTTTTTCTGCAACCCGAGAACCAGTTTCTATAATACATTCCGTGAATCCTTGAGCTACCTTGTATATTCCTACCACCATACCCAGACCAGAGTGATAACCATTCCTGTTGGTGTTATTGTCAACTTGGGAGCGAAATTGAAGAGGCGGGTTGTCAGGCCCGTGAGAAATTCTCTGAGTGGGAGAATTGTTGAGGATTGATTCCTGAAGGTGCTAAACTGTGGCTACAACACTCTGAGACTTCTGGTCCAACCTGTTGCTGAAGCCCTGGAAGGGAAGTGGGGCAGCCGAAGGACTGTTGAGCAGAGAAGGGGCACACTTCCTTGGGTGTGATAGGCATGTGGGGAAGGAGAGGCTGTAGGCTGTGGTTGAGTGAACACCTGAGAGGGAGTCTTTCCGGTTGACCGTTAACCTATAGCCTGGTTAGTAATCCCTTTCCTTGTTGGAGTCTAGTCCCAGCTCGGGGGTGACTCACTGTTGAGAGTGATGAACAATGTAGTCTAAGGCTCAGAGGTTCGTGGACGGTCTGCACACAGTTGGTGGCATTCTCACTAAGATAAGTACCGATTATGTGATGAGTTTATATGCTGCATTGTCGTTTATGTGTTATTTTATGGATATTATAATTTGTGTGAGCATAGTTGTCCGCATGTTTAAGGGTATACCCTGCACACGCTGCATGTCTATGTTTGCTGTTAATTCAGTCTGTAATCATATATTTACAGAATGCAACTATTTGTTTATGCTTTATATAAGAAGCTTTCACTAGAGCATTGTATGTATATGTTTAATTGCATGCAGTCAATATGTATATTTGTCTATGTGTGTATATACATATATAAAATAGAAAAAAAAGTTATGTGACATAGCTCGATTAAATACTAGGTGCATTACAACCTGTTTTCAAAACTAAGTTAAGTGTCTGAGTAGTGGCATTCCCCGACCTGTTGGTGGTCGGGGTATGTTATAGTATGGTATCAGAGCGTTAGTTTTTGACACTGAGCCTGAATGGGCCAAACAAGTCGAATGGAGGCGAGATTGCAGTATGGTATATGGTATATTCCGTTTATGGAAAATTGAGCCACCGCACAGAAGAATAATATGTAGGGGTGCACGCGCACTAAATTTAGCATTGCGTGGAATGCATATACATAGTAAGGGTGCATGTGGTGTGCGCAGTATGGTAAGTCACGATGAAGTTTGGCTGGTGTGCACACAGTAGAAGTATGAGTTGTATCGCTACAGTACATGCAAGGGTGTGTGCAGGCAGTGGCGCGTGGTAGCGATAGAGTAATTGATGGGGCATACAAATTATTGTACACAGTGAGGCATATTGAAACTTTAGCATGGTGCAATGCATAGAGTGAAATGCATGTGGAATATCTGAGCGCAATACAAAAACAGTGTGCAATGGATATTGGCGCGCAACGCAGAAGTAGTGCACACAAGTTATTGGCATGAGGAAGAGGAAATGTATAGAAGATAAAAGTGCACAGGTTGAGTTTTATGTGTGCAAAATCATCTGAAAATCTAATTAAGATGATGAGCCTGAGTTTAAGTAGAAAATTTACCTAGTATTCGAAGAAAGAGGAATACACAACTGCATTGAAGTATTATTTAAAATGAATCAAGCGAGTGAAATATAAGCTACAAGAAGACACATAATATTAAAGGAAACAAGGTTCATATCACCATCAGTGGAATATTGACATAAGCAGTACAAATCCGCTTCTGCGCTTATATATTCATTTAAAATCCAAAATTACAAAAGGGGATGATTCAAAATAGCAGTGGTCCTATTTAAAGAGACTGTTCAAGAACAAGTCTATCATCTCCGGAGCTCCCTTACCTCTGCTATCATCTGTCCAAAAATTGTTGAAATATACTCAATTGCAATTGAGGGCTCATTTCATCTTAGCTAGCTCCTCCTTAAAAGAATCTAATCAAACCGATTGATTCTCTCCAACACTCTCAGCCGCTTCAGCGAAAGGTTCCTTATTCTTTTTATTGCTTCGTTTCTTCTTAGCAACTGGTCTATTGGTAACCAGGTCTCTTATGATTGGATTCAGCCTGATTTCCAATATCGAATCAATAACAGGTGTTGTGTGAAATTTAGTCGCCAATATCTGCGCGACTACCTTTTCCTTTACACTCGCAGGAAAATTCATCATGTTTCCCGAGTAACCAGCCTCATTGGATTTAAATGGGTCCATATACCTCAGTTTTGTGGACACTGAAATACTTTTATAGAGAGGAGAAGTTTGAACCAGTTTGGAGACTACTCGCGGATGGATAAGATGATGCTTCCATGCTCGAGAGTTGGTAATTATAGAGCCTCAATCATGAATCCCTGACAGACTCGTGCACAAGTGCAATGGGTTTCCATGCTCGGCTAATCCATTTCAAATGATTAAATTTTTTGAGTTCGTTACATGGATGCGTTCACCTAAATTCAAATAGTTTTGATGTACGAGCGAATGAGATAGAGTGATCCAACTAACCGTCACCCATCCCACGAATGGTGGATTTGACATATTGAAGCACGTGACATCGAAGCTTATGCAAAAAGTGGTTTCGGTAGACCACCTTTCGCCTGATGTTTCTCTGCGTGATGATGAAGTTCTTGCTAAGTTCTCAAAACTTGGGTCTTGTCTAAGAATTGTCATGGTGGAAACACCAAGAAATCAGAAAAGGATAGTTCTGATATATTTATTGAGCCGAAATAATTCATATTCTCATGGATTGTCGATTTAGTTAACCTAATAAGTTTTAATGGATGCACGTTTTGCAGAATTAACAACAACTAGATCAGATCAAGTACCAAATCCATAGGAATGGAAGAGACACGGGGAAATTATAGTCAACTAGATGAGAGCAAAGGGATGAATGTCCATTTGGACATTGAAGGAACAAACTCCAATGGACATGGAGAGGAAAGGAATGAAAACCTGAATATGGTAGAGACCATTAAGAATTTGCAAAAAGATGTCCAAAGCCATAAAGCTGATAATGAAAGGCTTATGAGAGCCAAAGAGAAACATGATGACTTCAACATGAAGTTATTGCAAAGTTTGAACATAATAGAAAAGAAATTGGAAAAATAAAGTGACTCAAGTAAATCTGGAAGTCACAAACCTTCAGATGAGAAAAAGAAATCAGGAAATGTTAGCAGACACCACCATCACTCCCTGAAGCATTCCAATAAAAGAGCAGGTAGCAACACAATTCTATCCCCTGGAAGACAACATAAGAGGTCTGGAGTGGATGAACTATGAGGATAAATGAACAAAATAAAACCTCCTACATTTGATGGTGAACACAAGAAGGATGAAGATGCAGAAACATGGTTGTTGGGCATGAGAAAATACTTTCAATTACATAAGTATTCTTCTCATGCAGAGGGTAGAATTTCCATCTATCAACTCAAAGGAAAGGCATCCATGTGGTGGGATCAGCTTGTGCAGGTACAACACATTAAAGAGAATAATGTTACTTGGAGGGAATTTAAGAAGTATTTTGAGAAGAAATATTTGACTAAGAGGTGTTATGACAAGAAAATGAAAGAGTTCTTTGAACTCAAACTAGGAAGCATGACCATAGATGAATATGAAAGAAGATTCCTAGAACTGTTGAAGTACGTCTCCTTCATCAAGGATGAGACAGTTAAAATCCAAAGGTATTTGAGTGGATTGAAAACATTCATCAGTGAAAAAATATAGTACGATGATCCCAAGACATTAGAAGAGACTATAAGGTGAGATAAATGTCTATATGATTAGCAGAAAACAAAACCAACGTTCCAAAAAGCTTGGGAAGATAAAAAGAGGTTCAAGGTGGATCAAAGGAAGAAAGGATTTAAAACATTGTTCTTCAGAAATATCCCACAGGGACCACAAACTCCTAAAGAGCCCAAAACGATAGAGGTAGAAGGCCAAAGGCCAAGGCAGCCACCTATTCAATGTTGGGGTTGTAAATGAGATCATAGTTTCAGAGATTGTCCTCACAGAGGTGAGAAAGGAAGGATTGTTTATAATGTACAACAAGATGAAACAGTGGAGGACATGGGTATAAATGTGCCAAGGATCTATGCAGCCCTAGATAACAAGCAAGCAGAATATCAGTCACACATGATTGAAGTGGAAGGTATGATTAACAACCAAACCATTGCTATTTTAATTGATTCAGGAGCTAGTCATAGTTATATAGATCCTAATATGGTAGAAAGTTTGCAATTGCCAAGAAGCAAGCATGGAAAATATTGATTGGTACAGTTGGCTACAGGATCCAAAAGAAAGGTTAAAGAGATGGTTAAGTAATGTCTCATGGACATGAACGGACTGAACACCAAGGCAGATTTGAACATCTTACCTTTAGGTTCCTGTGAATGTTTAATTGGGATGGATTGGTTGGACCCACATCATGCTCTATTGGATTTTCATAGAAAATAATTCACTTGCTTGGATGAAGAAGGGAACCAAAGGAAAGTGCAAGGAATCACCAGGGCAGTAACCGTTAGAGAAATTTCAGCATTGCAGCTGAAGAAATGTTATAGAAGAGGCTGTCAAATGCAGCTCATATGGAAGAGACACCTAAAGACAAGGTGCCAAATTTGGAGGATTATGCAGTCCTGAAAGAGTTTGAAGATGTATTCAAGGAAGTACCAGGACTACCCCAAAAGAGAGACCTTGATTTTTCTATAAATCTGACACCAGGAGCAGCTTCTGTGTCAAAGACTCCTTACAGAATGAGTACACTAGAATTGAAAGAGTTGCAAATGCAGCTTGAAGAACTTCTGAAGAAGGGGTATATATGCCCAAGTGTGTCACCTTGGGGTGCCCCAGTCTTTTTTGTGAAAAATAAAGATGGAACGTCAAGGTTGTGCATTGATTTCAGACAATTGAATAAAGTGACTATAAAGAACAAGTATCCTTTGCCAATGATCGATGATCTTTTTGATCAATTAAAGGATGCAAAGGTATTTTTAAATATAGATCTTAGATCAGGATACCATCAGGTAAGAATTAAAGAGGAAGATGTCAACAAGACTGCCTTTAGGACAAGGTATGGTCATTATGAGTTCACAGTGGTTCCATTTGGGTTGTCAAATGCACCAGTTGTTTTCATGTGCTTAATGAATGGTGTTTTCCGAGATTATTTAGACAAGTTTTTCATTGTCTTTTTGGATGACATTATTATATACTCTAAGACAGAGAAAGGACATGAACATCATTTGAGGATGGTGTTGCAAGTATTAAGGGAACATTAGTTGTATGCCAAATATAGCAAGTTCTCATTTTATTAGAAACAAATTCGTTATTTGGGACATATCATCTCAAAAGATGGGATAGCAGTGGACCCTGAGAAGATTGAAGCCATTAGGGAATGGTCAGCACCAAAGAATGTGACATAGGTCTGATCATTCATGGGCCTTGTAGGCTACTACATGAGATTCATTGGATGATTATCAAAGATAGCACACCCAATCACTTCCTTGCAAAGAAAAGGTATGAAGTTTCAGTGGACGTCGAACTGTTAAAGG
The DNA here is from genome assembly GCA_000966675.3 of Picea glauca. Taxonomy (NCBI): domain Eukaryota; kingdom Viridiplantae; phylum Streptophyta; class Pinopsida; order Pinales; family Pinaceae; genus Picea; species Picea glauca. The sequence continues at coordinate 115,276 of JZKD02S1993205.1, read as the reverse complement.
AGTTTCCAACATTTGAAATAGTCATTGACAAGTGCTCTGATACTAAGAATGTAGACCCAAATGAAGATTTCATTGTAGGAACAGATAAATGTAATGAAGGAATTGGTGGATTCCTCATTCAAAACGGATTTGTGATATGTTATGAATCAAGGAAGTTGAAGGAGCATGAGAGAAACTATGCCACTCATGATTTGGAGTTGGTAGCCATGGTGCATGCCTTGAGGAAATGGAGACACTACCTCATGGGAAAAAGGTTTGAGCTAAGAACAGACCACAATGGTTTGAAATATTTATTTGATCAGCCAAATCTAAATGCTAGGCAAAGCAGATGGTTAGAATTTCTAAGAGAATATGACTTTGATATAAATCATATCAAAGGGAAAGAAAATAAAGTGGCGGATACACTCAACAGAAGGGTGCATGAGCTTCATGCTACAACCATCAGCATGTATCAGACGAATGTTAAATGAAAAATTCTGGAGGCTACAAATACAAACCTGCAGTACAAAGAATTTATAGCAAAATTACAGCAAGGTAAGACACCACATAAGATGGATAGTTATAAGTTGGGAGTAGATGGAATACTGCTGCACAAGAGAAAAAATTTTGTACCAAATGTACAAGACTTGAAACGTATAATTTTGCATGAGATGCATAATGTTCCTTATGCAAGGCACCCTGGATATCAGAAAACCATAGCAATGGTCAAGAGCCAATACTTTTGGCCAGGTATGAAGAGAGAAATTGCATAATACATTGCTAAGTGTATGGAATGCCAGAAATTTAAAACATAGCATAGGCACCCAACAGGATTGCTGCAACCTTTGCCCATTCCTGAATGGAAGTGGGAAGTAGTGACCATGGATTTTATTACAGGATTGCCCAGAATAGGCAAGCTACATGATTCGATTATGGTAGTGGTGGACAAGCTTACAAAAGATTCCCATTTTATTCCACTAAAAACTACTCACAAGGCAACGGATGTCGCTGATATTTTCATGAAGGAAGTAGCACGATTGCATGGAATTCCCAAAACGATTTTGTCTGACAAAGACCCGAAATTCACCTCAAATTTATGGAAAGGATTGTTCAAAGGATTCAGAATGAATCTGAACTTTAGTACAACTTACCATCTTGAAACTGATGGGCAGACAGAGAGGGTGAATAGAGTGATAGAGGATATGTTGAGAATGTATGTGATGGATAAACCATCAAAATGGGAAGATTATCTACATTTAGTAGAATTCGCTTACAACAATGGGTATCAGGCATCATTAAAGATGAGCCCATTTGAAGCACTTTACGGCTGAATGTGCAATACTTCAGTAAGCTGGGATAACCTAGCTCATAGAATAGTAGTCGGGCCAGAGTTTCTCAAGGTGATGGAGGACCAAATGTTGAAAATTAAGAAGAATTTGACAGCTTCCCAAGACAGACAGAAAAGTTATGCAGATAAAAACAAAATCCACAGAGAATTCAAAGTGGGTGACCGTGTTTTCCTAAAAGTGAAAGCTAACAGGAGTTCCCTGAAGCTAGGAAGTTGCGCCAAGTTGGCAACTAGATTTTGTGGACCATTTGAAATCCTAGAGAGGATTAGTCCAGTTGCTTATATGATTGCATTGCCTGCATCTATGTCTGTTCATAATGTATTCCATGTATCATTTCTAAAGAAATACATACTGAATGCTAATCATGTTACTGATTGGAATGTTATTCAGGTGGAGCAAGAAGGCGGTTTCCAAGTGCACCCAGTGCGCATTTTGGATCAAAAAATCAAACAGCTCCGGAAGCGAGCCACAAGGCTTGTAAAGGTCCAATGGACCTAGTACAGACCTGAAGATGCTACTTGGGAGCATGAGGATGCAATGCGGGCATAATACCCACATCTTTTTGAAATTTTTTGAAAATTCTATTGTATATCGGTACATGATGCACCGAGGACAGTGCATAAATAAGGGGAGGGGATTGTAATGTCCCTCGGCCAATCCCAAATGTAAATATAATCCAAGTATATTAAGCTAGTGAGCTATTTAGAAATCATTTTTGTAATACACCTTTCATGGTATGGTGTGCGCGTATACTACGCAGTAAAGTGATGTAATGTGCACATTTTGGATACCGCACATAGTAACTAAAGTGCACGCAACCTTAAAGACAGAGGATACAATGCGCAGTAACTAAAGAGTGCGCAACCTTGAGGTCAGAAGATACCGCGCGTAGTAACTAAAGTGCACACAATATTAAGGTCAGCGAACCTTTATGTATATGATATGCATAATAGGCTGGTGAGCCAGTATAATAAGCCATAATGCTTATGTTTTGGAATTAGGCCAGAGCGCCTAGATGTTAAAGGCCAGTGCGCTTATTTTGTATATGTTTCATGATTAATATAAAATACATCACTGCACGCAGATCGACCACAATAAAAGAGAAGGGGGACTAGATTCCAGCCAAATCGGGAAAGGGAGGGCCTAAAGTTAGGAATAGGGCTAAGCTAGAGAGATTAAAGCCAAAAAGGAATATTATATTAATATTTCTTAAAAACATAAAGTACGGATAATTAATTTATCCTAAGTCCTAAAGTAGGGGACAAGTGTATGAGAGTATCTTCCAACATGACAAGTGTCAAGTTGGAGACATGCATACTTATTACCGAGACTTAGTTCCTTTGGGGAAAATCGACCATTGTAGAAGGGGGGAACCTTACCATTTTTCCTGCAACCCAAGAACCAGTTTCCGTAATACATTCCGTGAATCCTTGAGCTACCTTGTATATTCCTACCACCGTACCTAGACCAGAGTGATCAACATTCATGTTGGTGTTCCTGTCAGCTTGGGAGCGTAATTGAAGAGGTGGGTTGTGAGGCCCGTGAGCAATTCTCTGAGTGGCATAATTGCTGAGGATTGATTCCTGAAGGTGCTAAAATTTGGCTCCAACGCTCTGAAACTTTTGGTCCGACCTGTTACTGAAGCCCTAGAAGGGAAGTGGGGCAGCCGAAGGATTGTTGAGCAGAGAAGGGGAACACTTCCTTGGGTGGGACAGGCATGTGGGGAAGGAGAGGCTATAGGTTGTGGTTGAGTGAACACCTTAGAGGGAGTCTTTCTGGTTGACCATGAACCTATAGCCTGGTTAGTAATCCCTTTCCTGGTTGGAGTCTAGTCCTAGCTCAAGGGTGACTCATTGTTGCGAGTGATGAACAGTGTAGTCTAAGGCTGGGAGGTTCGTGGACGGTCTACACGTAGTTGGTGACATTCTCACTAAGATAAGTACCGATTATGTGATGAGTTTATATGTTGCATTGTCATTTATGTGTTATTTTATGGATTTTATGGTTTGTGTGAGCATAGTTGTTCGTATGTTTAAGGGTATACCCTGTACATGCTGCATGTCTGTGTTTTCTATTAATTCATTCTATAATCGTATATTTATAGAATGGAAATATTTGTTTATGATTTATATAAGAAGCTTCCGCTAGAGCATTGTATGTATATGTTTAATTGCATGCAGTCAATATGTATATTTTTCTGTGTATGTATATACGTATATAAAAGAGAAAAAAAAGTTATGTGACATAGCTCGGTTAAATACTGGGTGCGTTACAACCTGTTGTCATAACTAAGTTAAGTGTCTGAGTAGTGGCATCCCCCGACCTGTTGGTGGTTGGGGTATGTTACAAAAACGATGTTCAACCAACGCCAGCTACTTCAATAACTGCTTCATTGGGATCAGGTAAGGTCTCGGTCAACTCTGTACTTGTAGGACGAGGAGGCCTTCTCATTCTTCCATATGGAGCTGCTTATGAAAATCATGGAAAGATTAACAGGGAGACATGGAGACCGACATGATGACTGGAGAACACGGCATGAATTGGTGAATGGATGGTGGCCAACCAGGGGAAATTTGACATGCTCGGTGTGGAGATGAGATGAGGAGAGGCCATGTGGACGGACGTGGCAGAGGGAAAGCGATCGAGAAAATGTGGGTGGAAGAACTTGTGGGATTTGAGGTGTGAGTGCCAGGTGGAGGAAACACGAGGGTTGAAAAGAAGTTGTGGGGTGATGCGATGCGGGGAGAGTATATGGAGAAAAATGAGATATGTGGACGTGATTGGTTAGGGGGGAAACACAACGTTATGATGGGGTGACCTAGAGGAGGAGGAACATGTATCAGAAGATAAGAGGGGGTGAAGAAGAAAGGGATATGACATGGGGGTGAGTGGAGAACAGATGTGTGGTTGTGGAAAGTGGGAAGGGAGCGAGTGATGTGATAGGGCGAGGAGAGAGGTGAAGTGGAAGATAGATGTCAGTGGGAGGTGAGGGTGGTAAATGGAGAA